>CAJVPY010004711.1:0-12280 GCA_910591965.1 Dentiscutata erythropus | reverse complement strand
ATGTAAAAAGTTTAAACGTCATAATTTAGTCATGATATTAAATGATCTACTATTGGCTAATTGTCATGTGCTATTGATCCTATCGGTTCGCCGCTTCATGTTCGGCTATGTTTGGCTTCAGATCTTTAGCCAAGCCGTTTCTAGAGCCGATACTTTATTAGTAGACCCTTAGCCAAGCCAATAATTGGCTCGGCTTAGCCGATCGGCTTGTGGCTTAGCCTTAGCCATTCGCATCACTATCTGTGGTGCTGTTTTTTGATGAATACGTTCGCTTGTCGAAAATTTTGCATGCTTTGTTGGGATTGTGATGCGTTATTATTGTGATTTCATAGTTTGTATCCTGGTGGTATCTTTCTGGGACCGTGTTGATGACATTTTGATGTTTTGTTGGATGTGTTTGCAACATCATTTGGTTAGAATAGTTAGGGTTAAATTGTTAAATAGGATAGATTATATATTAGTTGATATACAAAACAATTTGTTACATTCGTTATGATAATAAAAATTTCATTATGACAAAAATGTTTGTTACAATATAAATAAATTTTTTTATTTTAGTACATATTTAGTTATTTTTAATAAATTAAAAAAATGTAATATTTACATCATATATCGATTATGACTACGTGATATAGGGGTGCGCCGTGGTGCTGTTTTAAAAATCCCTATAATAAACTGCGTAATATTTCATAATAAGGTATTACGAAATATGCCACGTCGATCCGTAATACTTGCGCAAGTTTTCGGGCTGTAATAACTTATGTAAGATTATGGTTATATATTTTGCTGATGTAGTAAGTATAGATGCCACCGAAATTGATTTTCAAAAAAGGTCTCTATTAGAGCAAATTAAAATTTTTTATAAGAAAGAGCAAATAAAATTTATATATTTATACTCCTTATAATTTCGTCTATTCAAAAAAAGTGTTAAAAAATTTCGTCTTTTAAGTAAAATAGATCAAAAACAATTTTGTCTTCAAATTTTAATTTTGGGTTTTAGACCCCAAAATAATTTTGTCAGCATGTATAGTAGTAAGTAATGGAGAGCATAAAACTAGAATCCATAAGTTGGCAGTTGTTATTTAGAGGTAGTTCTCATACACTACCTGCTAACTTCTTCAGAGTTTATCACTCACCACTAGCACAGCACTTGTCATTTAGAAGTAGTTCTCATACACTACTTGCCGACAAGTTTAGAGTTTATCACTCACCATTTAAGTATAGTAGCTCCTTCCCTTTTCTAGAAAAAGGGCTACTAGTCGTTAGTTTTTTCAAGGATAAAATACTTTCTTTTTTTTGGGTGCTAGTAGTCCTTCCTTTAAGTCTCTCTTGGTCCTGTTGGTCTTCTCCAAAATTTTTGACAAAAAGTGGGTAATTTAGCTTACCCCCTCCAAAAGATCGACATTGTTTACCTCCCAAATTCGGACGTATCCAGGAATACAACCACATGCTTTGTTTATTGGTGAATACAATACACGACGTAGTCTATGGATACGGAACCTCCATGTGACTAGGATCGGGTCTCTGGCATAAGAGACATCCGGAGGTAGTTGGTAGTCGGATAATAAAGATCTTATATTATAATCGAGATATACAAATGTTGCAGTTGTTATAAAATTTTTTCTTCTTGTTTTTTTTTATTTCGTTTTCTCTATGCTATTTCTTTATAGAGATAGTTTTCCCCTTTGTCAGCCCTCGGGCTTTTCTCTTTGTGTTTCTTTTTTTTACATCTCATTGTACCTCTTTTTTGTCCTTTAAAAACACCCCTTCATTCTATTTGTCTTTTTTTTAGTTAGTTTTTTCATTTTGTTTTCTTGGTATTATTGGTGGTTTTGTATAAGATCATTACTTTCTTTTGCTCTCAGTAAAGAAAGGAGATATGAAGGGAAAAGCTTTGATGGGCTGACAAAGTTTATCTAACTTGTATACAGGTTGGTGCGACAAGTCGCAATTGGGCATGTTTATCACAGCCGGGTGATGTTAGGCTTGCAATCACGAGACTCCTTGTTTTTTGGTTATAAATGATATATTTATTGTTCGAGAGAGCTTAGCTCTCATCTGAAATATAGTTCCAATAAATTGAGCACTGGCAAAACTGTCAAAGACTTAAAAAAAAAAATAATAATAACTATAGTTAGAACTGATTCTTGTCTTTCAATTTTTGTTTAAGAATTGATTCTAGTTATTAGCACTAATCTAATTTAATTTTTAATTTTGATTCGCAATTATAGTTTGATCACTACTAATATTTTTATATGACTCTAGTGTAAATATTTGTACTAGAATCATTCTTTAAATATTTAATTAATAATCTGCCAGTTAATCAGAGAATTTCTATATTAGAATGTGACGCAGATCACATATACGCAAGGTGTGAATTGAAATTTTCAAGCTATAAGTAAAGTTTTAAAATTTTTAAACAAATATAGTGTTAAAGTAACACAAATAATAAAGTAACACTAGGAGCTTTAGATAATAAAGTTATTAAAAATAAATCTTTTTTTTGATAGACTTTACTTTATATGCACATAGCATTTACTAAGTTAAACCCCATGCTAATTTGACTATAAACTGATTCAAGGTACTTAATAATAGCTTATTTTTTTAACTCATTTTATAACAAATTGTAACATTTTTAAACTTTTAAAGGTATTATAGTTACTAAAAGTAAAGTTTAATAGAATACTAGGAAACAGGTACTGTTAGATATCCGAAGCAAAAAAGTTAAAATAAATTTGATTTTAAAAAATTTATACTATGTATCAGCTATGCAGTTTATGAATAAATATATATATCACAGTGTGCTTATTAAAGGATTTAAGCCTATTTTTTTTTTTAAAAAAAAATTCTTTTTTGTAGCTAAAAATTTAAAATAATTTCCGGTCAACAATACCCTAAGGTTAGATAAAAATAAAAAAAAAGAATTGGCTAATGGTAAGTATAGTGACGATCATCTAATCTAAAAATAGGTGCGGATATAAACACACACAAAATCTGGTTTATCACTGCACCATAGATCATCCTCCGCTACGCTTCGGACAATTACTACACGAGATATTCATTACTAACAAAACTATAAATATAGATAATATTAGTAGATCATTTAATGTTGAGATCTACAACTTCTCTATAAAAAAGTCATTCTGTATCTTATATTCTGTGTCTTTTCTTTAAACATTGTATATTTATGAAATTTACAATCTTAAATCATTTGGCTTGTTTAAATTTTGTCGACCATATTACAAATTCATGGAGTTTCATAGTTCTTATAGAGCTTGGTGTTAAGATGCGCATAGTGCATGCATAAAGCAAACATGAAAAATATATTTAATTGAAGAACTTAAGCTTTTATTCACTTGGTTAAAATAGTATGAAACTGGAATTGACATATAAAAGGTGTATGAAAATAATTTGCGATAGTCTATAACAATAATTTCAAAGTGTATTATAAAATAGTAAGTATTTATATTCTTGATTTGTAGTCTTGATTTGTTGATTTTAATTACTTATTAATAAATAATCTTTATACTTATAGACTAAACAAAATAATGTAATTGAAGAAAGATAAATAAGTAGAAATTTTATATTTTTGCGATAGCAACAAAATATTCTTTTTTTTTTTTTTAAATATTTGGAGTGTAGCTCCTGCCCAGACTTTTATTAATACTTAAATAGATTGACATATGATGGTGCTGTAAATATATACATATTATATATCAGAACTAGGACTAGGATATCAAGTACTAAGACTATTTATCTATAGCTAAAACCCACCAGAGCTGTTAATATCCTTATACATGTAATTGATCTGGATTTTATACATCTCTCTTCAACCGCCAATTTAGTAAATTGACCTGTCTAAAAAATCTTCACCCGAGTCACCCATCGGGTGGACAATGTGCCACCCGGGTGAAACAGGTCAGTCCAAAAAAAAGCACTACTTGGGTCACCTGAATCTGACAATGTCAGATTACCTGGGTCAATTTAAAAAAAATCTGGTAGTTAAATATAACAAACATAACTAGAAGTTTAGTAATTTAGTAGTTAAGGCTAAAGCTTGAAATTTGAATGAAATTTTTTGAAATTTTTTGGGCCTTTTGTTATGGTTTTTTTTAGTTTTGGGTTAGTTTTTATAATAAAAAAGTATAAGTAGATTTGTGTTAAGTTCATATTTTTAAATAATTTCAAGCAGCCATTTCAAGCTTTAGCTATAACAATACATATAGTTAAAAAAGATTAGAATAGTGATCATGACAGATCA
Organism: Dentiscutata erythropus; assembly: GCA_910591965.1. NCBI lineage: Eukaryota > Fungi > Glomeromycota > Glomeromycetes > Diversisporales > Gigasporaceae > Dentiscutata > Dentiscutata erythropus. Next base: position 8,019 of record CAJVPY010004711.1, on the reverse strand, counting down.
AGAGTTATTTATGCCTGATTAAGGTCATCATTAGTTAAATCGCAAAAGTTATGAAGGTTAGTAGAAACATTTATTCGTCTAAATATTCTGTTTTATTAAAATAATTATTCCCAAACTTTACAGTACAAAGAATTATATTTAACAAACATTATTTTACTTATAACTTCAGGTGATAATCAAGTTCTTTTAGTAGTGATTTGGTTCCTTGCATCAGAAAAAAAATGTTTACTAGGAACTAAAGTAGCAGGAATTGATATGTATTTATGGGCTATTTTGCTTAAAGTGGGAAAAGAATGCTGATTCTTATGCCACTATTCATAAATGTCAGTAGATTCGGGTAAACTGGTACTACTATTTCATTTAAATAATTATCAATTTCTTTTCTATTATTTGCTTGTTTATCATCATTAGCACTAAAAATTCTTCTTATAAAATGTGAAGTAGCAGTTTCTTTTTGATGAGCTTCTGTATTATCAGCTTCAACAGTACTTTGCCAAGTTTGATATTCAATATGCAGCTTATTAATTATATATTTTTGTATCTCTATAGGTCAACTATTCATTGCCTTTAATTGTAGATCTAGTAAAGTGGCCATTAGTTTAATTTGTTCTAAATCTTGCCAATAGTGCTATAAAGAGTTATAAATAATCTCTCTAAGTTTGTGATTATAGTACTAGGTAAGAATTCTGTTTCATTATCATTGTCAGGGTCTTCATTGCTAAAATCATTTTCATCTAATGATATTTCATCTATAATTTAAATTATTAATTAATAATTAATTTTTTATAATAAAATTAAACAACTATTATTTATCATAATTGAAGGCATCTATAATGTTTTTATCAAACATACTGTCAGCAAATTCAAACTTTAATGCTTCTATACTTGGATTGACAACCAAAAAAGTGGCATATTGAATTTTACTAAAGTAAGTCATCAATTCGTCGAATAGTTTAAATACTTTTACCAACTCTTTTAATAACTGCTATTCATCATCTTTAAGTATGCATTTATTTAATTTAGCAGCATCTTCTTTATCTTGCAGAGGTAAAACTCGAGAAAGCCGTTCAATTGCTAAATATAATTTTAAGAGCCTTTGCCAAGATTAGTAAGATAAATTTCAATAAGTTCTTGTGTCTTCAATAGTATGCAAAATGGACAGTGCTTTATAACTTTCCACCTCTTCATTATCTTCTATTTTGAGTGGGGTTTCATGTATATCTTTGGAATTATAAAGTTGAATAGGTTTTGTATAAGTTTGATTACGATTTGCCAAGTTAATTTGCACCTGGTCAAGACATTGACTTTGTTTAGGAGATCAGAAAAATTTAATAAGCTTTTTAGTATGTTTAATATGTAGATTTATGAATTTTAAAGCTTGAAAAACCATAAGTTGGAGTGTGTGTGCAGCACAAGATAAGCATTTTACACCATTTCAAAGTTTTATTGCTTTTTTCATGTTTGCTTCATTATCAGTTATAGCACAAACAATTTTTCCTACTAATTCAAACTCTTCAACTATAGTATTTAAAAATTCTTTAATTCTTTCCGCTGTATACGGATAATCAAACTTTTTGATAGCTAGTAGTACATCGTGAACTTCAAAGTTAGGTGTTAACCAATGAAGAGTTACACCAATATACCTATCATTAGTACATGAAGTCCACAAATTTGTGGTTATGGATGCTATTTCACAGGTAACTGCAAGCAATTTCTTAAGCTCTATGATACCTTTTTGATAAACAATATCAATGTTTTTCTAATGTATTTGTAATTTGGTGGGTTAAACGCAGGATCAAATTGTTTTATCATTTTTAAGTATCCTTTTCCATTTATAACATTAAACGCTAAAGAGTCTGTTATGATTTATTCAATTGTAATTCGCTTTAACTCAGATTGTTTAGACTCTTTGTGTGTTCTATTTTTTTAATTATTTCATTTATGTTTAGTTGACCTGAACTCAATGTTACTTCATCGGGTCCCAAAGTTCTATGTACTGTTTATAGGTGTGCTTTCATATTTCCAGTAACTCTATCATGCTTATAATTTTTATTACATTTAACCTTCTGATTATTTCTAGACACAACTATTTTGCAAATATCTTTGTCACCATCTTTTTTAAAATATTTCCAAACGTATACCTTTTTAGTAGTCTTAGCCTTATTTGGCTTAAAAAAATTCACACGAATCTTCTTTGCATTAGGTTCTGTTACAGAATTTTCCACAGCTTTCCTTCTAGACGCACCAGTAGAAGATTCAATATCGTCTTGGATATTATTATCAGAAACATAATCAATATCAGACGAATATTTACTACAGTTATCTATTCTTTTTTTTTTTTAAACAATCGTTTATAAAATAAGATTAATAATTTAGATTTTAAATAGGAATGTATATGGTATAACTTTATAAACTGAATTTAAAGTTTTGAGGATGAAATTGAATCTTTATTAAAGATTAGATGAGTTTCTTATATACTTTATTTTTATTTAAAAAAATCAATTTAGACCTTCTTTTGATAAAAATTAATCGTATAATATTTGGCTATAACAATGGTGTTATTATTATAATACCTGTGTGAATCGTATGATTTCCTTTCAAAAAGACTTTAATATTGCTATGATAATCTATCTTTATTCAAAATATTACTGACTGCAATACACCTTTCCTTATTATCATATTTCGCCAATTTACTTTGCATATCATACTTTTTAATAAAGCTTAATATTGCTATGGTAATCATTATTTTCCTTTTCGCAATACTTAATCTATATTTGGCTAATTTATTTTGTATATTACGCTTCTTAATAAGGTTCGATACTGCTACGGTAATTATTATTTTTTTTTTTAGATATTACCGCAATATCTCTCTTTTCTTATATACAATATTTTTAACTGCCTTCTATTGTAATATTTTAATTATGCGATGTATGAGCATATAGTATGTATTAGGGCTACTAGTCTATATTTGATTTTATAGATATATACTTAAATCTGATGTCTAAAGACTAATATTTATTTAGAACTGAATCAATCATTATAGCAGCTTGTGCATTTGATCTGCGATAAGCAATTTAATTGGGATCAGATTAATTAATTTAATTGGGATCAGATCACTTTAATTGTGGAATAAGTGATGTAGTTGATTTAATTAAGAGGATAAAAAGTTAAGTAATATATAGGTTATAATGAAATTCAAGGTAAATTGAATTGAATATATAATTCTAAGATAATGTAGCAATACATTGTAAATGTAATATGGCAAGACATAATAAAATTTAGAGAAATCAGATTCTTATTGCCATTTAATTAAAATGTTTAAGTTTGAGTAGCTTTATTGAGTGAAAATTTAACTTTAAATACATACTTTTTGTTTTATGAACTACTACCTATACAGATTCTTTATATTTGTTATTATTAATCTAACATTATAGTGTGCCTAGATTATAGAAATATAAACTTCAAAGCATTGAATATTTGATGACCTTAGGGATTGTAAATAATAATAATTAGTATATACAAAGAATTTATTGCATAATAGTAGAAAGCAAATAGATACGCATAAAGTGGAATGAATGCAATATTTATTATAAATACCCAACTTGATATATGAATAAATTATTGATGAATTGTTTTTGTTTTTTTATTTATTATCTTTTGAAAAAATCAAAGTAATTCGATTTCATAACCTTTAATAGAGATACAACATGATCTTTTTTTTTTTTAATAATTCGGCAGTCTTGCCTTCACTTTATTAGGCTTTGTAATAATTATCTAAACTATTAAAATTTTCTACAGAGTTATACTCTATAGTACCTAAATTACAAGTGAAAACTTACCTGATTGCTCATTAAGTACCTATATGCAACCTGCTATAGTAAGATTTGCCTCTGTATTATCTTATTTTGCAATTGGCTTCAATAATACATCACCAGCCGGATCTTACCACCTGTCAAGACTACAAATTAATTTTCACCAATCTGTCCATTGCCCTTTTTCAATCCACCTTAGAACCTCTTTCTTAGCTATTTCTAAAATTGAACTTCATCTTTTATTCATTACTTCAGTTTTATCTTTTTCTTTTTTCTCAGTATGTTTATTTGGAGGTTTCTTTTTTTTTTTTTTTTTTTTCTTTTTTGCCTTATTGTGTGATCTTCTTTTATCTTTTGGCATGATCCCATTTTCTTTCTCCCATTCCTGTACTAGTTTACATCTTGCAATCCATATTCTCTTGTATACTTCTTTCATCCAATTCTTCCAAAGTCTACCAAGAAAATTCTTTGCTTAATTATTTGAGTTGAAAAGAAGTCTCAACTCATCAAAGTCTTCTTTTGTAATTAGGCCTCTAATCTATCTTTCTCTTCTGCATAATTCTTCAGTTTGGGATCTCTTTTCTAGCATTGTTAAAACTTCTTCTTTGGTTGTCTCCACGCTTTCTACCTTTTTAATTCAAGCAAGATTGCTTGCTTCTCTAAATTACAAAGAAGGTTCAGGGAAGTTTTATAGCTCACCAGATGTTTTACATTCTCTTTTTTTTTTTTACATATAACATATTTGTCTGTCTTGTATGTTTTTGGTCTTCTCTGATTGAGCTTTTCGAACACCAGGAGTATGTTGTTTATACACTTTATTTCAAAGAGCTGTAATGTATTTGATTTGAAAGTGTGGTTTCATTGTTTGGTTTTGCTCCTCATTATGTTACGTAGCATGGTTCAAGATTGAGTGCTCTTTCTTTCTTGATGAGTTTTATTATGTGTATTATATATAAAAGCCCATTCTGCTTTCAATAACACTTTTCCTAACATTTTGATGAAAGAACAGATAGACTTTTCAACTAGTTTACCTTTTCATGTATACCTTACTTTATATCCTTTCATATATAATATTTCTGGGTTTAGATACTCTGTTGACTTGGAACCTTCTTTTGCTTTCAAATCTGCAAGATCATTAAATATATCGCCTGAGTAACTCTTGATCTTTATAAAGTGTGTATTAAGCTCCTTTGTCTTGATTACCTCTACAATTGTTATTACCAAACCACAATTCTTAGTCTTTAACCACAGTCTTATCTTGTCTATCTCTAGGCTCTTTTAATTGCTAGTATTGCCACTTTATTATTTGTTCTTATCTCAACTCTTCTTCTTTGAGGTGTAGTCAGTAATATGAATAATATTGCCACCATTTCTGCTCTTGTAGATGATAACCACCTCTTTGTCACACAAGATATTTGTTGCAAAAGCTGACCTGTTTTTGTGGTTTGAATTACTTCACATCCCATTAATAATTTTTCTTCCTCTTTAGCAATATCAAGTAAGCCATCTGTATAAAAAAATAAACTATCTAATTCTCTATTCTGTTCTAAACTTTCTGCTATTCTAGATCTAATTACATTATTACGAACTATTCTATTAACTAGGATCATTTTCCAACATTCGCACTCTATACCTATTTTACTCTTCTTTTTTATTCTTTTCATTTCTTTTGCTTTAACAAGCACTTTCACTTCCTTTTTATCGACTACCTCTTCTATATGTTTTTTTTCGAAGATCAACTTCATCTTCTTTTCTGTTTTCTGAACTATGTTTAAAATATCTCTAAGTTTTCTACGCTTAACCATATAAGATTTACTTTTTTCATCAATTTCTAATAACTGCTATATTTCATTTTTATAATCATATGTTGTTTCTTTGTATTTTTCAACTTCTATATATGTATTTTCTTTTTTTTTTACCTTTTCTACATTGAGCATTGCATTTGCTTTATCTCTTCAACAGACCCATTTTTTTATTCTTTTGTTGATACTTGGTTCTTTTGTCTCTAATCTAAATACATTAATATTATTTGCTTCATAGCTATATTTATTTTTGACTACTCATGTACGAGAATTTTTGAGCATCTCTCTTTCTAATCTAGCGAACCAGCCTGCTTTTTTCCTTTTAAACTCTTGCCACCTGCTTATAATACTTTTATATAATATGTAAAAAAGCTTTATTTATATACTATATAGTATAAGGTTTTTATAATATATTGTAATCAGTATTAGGCAAATTAGAGGTTAACCAAAATTTACTAGTCAAAATTAGTCAAATAGTTAAACTAGTCAAATTGGTAGAGTGGTTGGCAAGTAGTAACTACTTGCTATTTTGGCAAGGCAATAATGGCAAGGTATAGTAGACAAAAAAAAATGATTTGGCAAGATGAAAGATGATATTATTATAATAATATAAAGTATATATATAAATATATATATACCTTTTATATATATTGTAAAAGCTACATACAACTTTTTCTGACAATCACTTGAACCGAATTTCTTAACAAAAAGAAAAGCCTATTCGATACTGGAGAGTAGTAATAACCTATAGTGAGGTGAATCAACAGGACGGTTTTTATAAAGATTAACTTTCTTTACCTGTGGGGGACTTCTTTATATATTCGACATGCAAGCCAAAAGCATCAGTATACAAGATAACTGGCAGTTGATGGTGCCTACATATACGAAATTTTGGTGGATAGGTGGAGGTGATAGAAGTCCAAGCCTACTGTCAATGAAGCTATTGGTTGCGAAACAACTGGGAAACAGTAAAGGTTGGGTTTTTCTCAAGCTGCTTTCTTTTATTTGGTCAAGTGGTTCCTCTTTTACTTTTTCTTGTTTCCTTGTTAGTCTTCCAAAAAATTTCGATAAAATGTGGAGATTTGGCTTACTCTCTCCAAAAAATCAGCATTGTTTATATCCCAAATTTGAACGGACTAGCAGAATACAACCACGTGTTTGTTTACAAACGGATACGGTACTACTTCACGGGACTTGGCCTGGGAACTCTAATTACAGCAGTAGGTAGCTTGAGATACGGGTCCTTCTTGGGTTAGGGTAAGTGTAACTCTCGGACAATGGCAGCATCTGGCTCGAGATACGAATTAGGACAGGCAACGAAGCGATTCGGAGTTGGTGGGAAGATCGGAAAGTAACTTTAATGTTAGGGCGAAGCCTTACAAGAAAGATATACAAGCATTGCACTTGTTATATAATTTTTACCAGCCTCACACAGGTTATAATAGTGCCTTTAGAATCTTAGATTTCTTTTTATGTTTTTTCTTTTTTGCAATCTGTTTTTCTTTTTTCTTGCTTTTTTGGTTTTTTCTTTTTGGTTGTTTTCATAGATTCTTTGTTTAAACTTTTTCCCTTTTTGTCTCGTGCCCTTTGAGAAGAAGAAAGAATTTGAAGAGAAAGTGAGGTCTTGACGAGTTGGGAGCTGAGCCCAAGCTATACTATATCTTTAAATGCACTGCGCTATATGTGGGGTATAGTAGCAATCATCAGTGTGATAACCAAAGTTGGGCATCTTTAAGAGACAGCCGGCTTTTAGTCTAATTAAACATTAAGTAGTTTAGTCTTGTATTAAACATCAGACCTTAATAAAATTTTAGTATGCGGTTATCAAAAAGAAAAAAAAAAAATATATATATATATATATATAAAAGCTACTCTTTTACTCTTGGCACTACAACATATATTTGACTTCAACAACTTCAAAACAACCTCTGGTTTATAATGAACATTCTTCAACACCCTCACCCTATTATCGATAGCCCAAATAAACACATTACTACTCTAAAAATTATACAATTTTTTAATTACTTATATATCTCCATACATGTATACTTAAATTTTTCTTGGCCCAAAACTATAGATAATAGCAACACCCCACTTGAAAACATTCTTTCTAATCACTTTAAATATAATATTTTTAAACAACATCTTAGACACAAAAATATCTTATATTTAGAGCAATTTTGTTCAGCTAATAACAAATCCTTGTTAGACTACATCAGCAAATTATATAAACGTAATCTTACGTAAAATATTACGGCCCGTAATATTGTGCAAGAATTACGGTCTGGATATAATATTGTGCAATTTATTACGTAATATTACACAATTTATTACGCAATTTATTACGGAGTATTACGTAATTTATTACGGAGTATTATGCGATTTATTTCGAAATATTTCGAAAT
>CAJVPY010004710.1:0-12281 GCA_910591965.1 Dentiscutata erythropus | reverse complement strand
TACAACTTTATTAGAAGTGAAAGAAGGGTTTGCAGAGCAATAATCCAAATAATGATTAAATAATTAATCATTTATAACCAGTTATTTAACTGTATATAAAAAACCATAGTCAACTGTTGACCGTTAATAACTGATAATGACTGACCATAACTGACTGAACTCATCCCTAGTCTTTGTCTTGAAAATAACCTTATAGTATTATGTACCATAAGGTCATTTTCAAGGCAAAGACCCCATATATTTATTGAATATTCAATAAATTATTTGGTAAAAATTTTTATATTTGAACATTCTATTTAGTGAAATAATTATATATTCAGATATTAAAACATTCAAATATTTAATTCATTGAACCAAATCTCTAATTATATTAGGATAATTTTAATTAGAGATATAAACTGAAAAAAAAATGTCAATTGGTTAATCAAACTGAGCTGTTCAAAGTTAATCGATTACAACTGGTTATGTCATATTTTATTTCTAGTCAATTAGCATTAATCATAATATATATGTCATAGCCAATGTTAATTAGCTGAATATAATTACCTATTTGATTTAATAGTTAGTCAGGATTAACTAATAAATTTTTATTATCAGGTATATACATAAATTGTGCTATGACTGCCATGGCATAAATATGTACAACTAGTGCTTCTAATAACCAAATCGAGTTGGGTTGGAATAATTTTATAATCAAGGAGAACATTAAAGCCAGATTCATTTATGGTTAATTTTTTTGATACAGTTAGGGTTATTTGCTTTATTAAGATATCAAGAATGCAATTTATACAATTTGTAGATCATTATGTAAATAAATCTGGCTTTAACAAACCCCTGAATTAGATATTGGTTTTGCAAATTTTCAGATTTAGAATAAATGATTTATTTACATAAAGCTTAATTAACCCGGAACATGATCTTAATAGTTGATTTATACAAACTTGTTTAATAGAAGTATATACAAACAAAGATTTAAACCTCATTGGTAAAGTATAACAATAAAATAAATTAGTAAATAATGCATAATTTTATCTTGTTTTGTTCTATTTTTGAAATTTTATATCTTGTTATATAATATTAAATTAACTGGTTAATTATAATTTTCAGCTGTTTAACTATATATACCTAATTCAAATTGGTTAGCCAGTTAAACATTAATTGGTTTATATCTCTAATTTTAATACTCAACAGAGGTAAAATTCACTAGAAGTACTGTATCTCAAAAAATGTACTAAGTAAACAGGATAAGTAAAAATGTTCAGAACCCCTAAAAATTTTATAAGAACTAAGATCAGAACTTTATATTAGTTCTATATTATTTTATATATAAAAAAATAATTCTTAATACTCTAACCCAAACCCTAAAAATTCTTAAGCTGGTGAATTTCTCCACCAGTTAATTTTAAATTAATTCTAATTTATAAGCTAGTAAATATTTTATATTAATTGTCATAAGATTAAAATTAAAATGAATCAGATTTAAATAAAATAATAAATTTTTATCTTACCTTTAAAACTTATTTAAACTTTTTTATTGTAAATTTTTTCAAAAAAAATGAAAAAAAAAATAATGACCAAAATAATAACTATGTAGTATATATTAAAAATAATAAAAAATATAAATTTGGAGTTATTAAATGATCTATATAGTGTTCTAAATAACACTACTAATTAATTAACATACAAATAAGCATTATTTCGTGCTTATTTCGAGACTCTGCATGGTAATTCAAATTATTTTAACAAATTTGAATTACAAAAGGAAGCCCTACTTTTATTAATGAACTTAACCAGAAAAATTCGATCAAAATATGTAATATGGTATATTTAATGGAGCACTTTATTTTAGGCATTATTTTGAGTTAAAAAAACAAAATTCAAAAATAGATGTTTTGAAATAATGCCCATGTGTGTTATTATATGGTTTATAAAAATTTTTAAATTTACAAAAAGGTTTAGATAAATTATTTATAATAATAACGTTAATCTCAGTTAAGTTATATTTAACATTTTATTTTTTAAGAAAACTTTTTAAAATATACTAATGTAGTGTTATACATTTTAAATCTTAGGTAGTGCACCCACAAAATTGTTCTCTTCCTATAATTTTACTAAGAATAAAACAGTATTGTAGTCTGGTTTGTTTTAGAGTCAAAGTTTGGATAATAGAAGTTTCTATTAGTAAAATTTCATGAGGAGCATTTTTAATTAGGGCACAGGAGTGGTTTCTTAATTAAAATTTGTAAAAAATTAGGTTCACTTTGATTGTTATGTTACTTCTAATCTTAAAATTTGATTGGTCAAAAATCACGGAGGGGGCAATTATTGTAGATATCAAATATAAACTCTCTAGCCAGAGCTAATGATTTACTGCAATTACAGAAAATAGCCCTTAAAAATAGCTAACCAAGAGATCACCTTTATCATCACAGAATGCTGCAAAAATCTAAAAAAGTAGTCATAGAATTCTATAATATTACAAGATTTGTCAAATTGGGTACCAGGAAATCCTAAAAATGTAAATTACAAACATGTTTGTTGGGAAGTTATAAAATTTTGCACATTTGTATTTAAAATTTTTAATCACAGAATCAAACTAATTACCACAGAATTATACAGAAATTAATTTATTCATCATAGAATTTCACAGAATACATCAAAAAAACAACATATAACAAAATTTTTCTTAACCAAAACCAGAATTTGGTCTTAACCAAAACAGAAAGTTATCAGCCCTAGCCCTAACTGTCCCAAAAATTATTGTTTATTTCCTGTAAAATTGACCAAACAAATTTCAGGATTAGGTGTAATGTAAAAATCAAAGCAATGCCACTTTTTTACAAAAAAATATTCCTTGTAATTTTACTAATTGGCTTAATTCTAACTCTACATTGTTCTCACTCTAACCCTAACTATAACACAGTTTAGTTTTACATGCAGCTTTTTAGAAACAAAACACATTTGTTTTGATTATCACACTATACCTGATCTTAAAATTTGATTGGTTGAGATTACAAAGGGTGAACAATTTTTTGTAAGAATGCTATCTAAAATTACCAGAGATAGTAAATGATTTGAAATAACCTGATACTCAAATAACAAATAACTGATCATTGATCATTTTGAACGTTTAAATAAATAAGAAGGTCATTAACATACATTAATTAATGTTTTAACACTTTTTAATCATGAATGCTATTTTGAAAATTCTATATTTAAAAATCGCATACTGTAATTTTCAGCAAATAGTACCAGTAATGGCATATTGTCATTTAAAAATAAATAACAATTGTCATATAACAAGTTATTTTTGTCATAAAATATTATTTATTTTTTTATGACTATACTTGACATTTATAGTTTATATAAATTTTATAGACCAGCAATGTGAATTTTAGCTAATCATCAGGCATACCATGAATGCCAAATATTAAATAATTATTTTTTAACAGCTCTTTATAGTTAGTATTAAATAATCATTCTAATAGCACTTTATGAGTTGGTATTAGATAATTATTATTCTAGCTATTTATAGTTGTTGTTAAACAGTTATTCTACTAGATATTTATAGTTAGCTTTAAGGGTCAGAATTCAACATTTTAATTGGGAATAACTGTTGTAAGAATGGTTGTAAGAACAGTTGTTAGAATGATTATTAACAATTGTTGATAGTATTTAGTATTATGTTAATTCGATGTACTGATTTATGTAAATAAAGAGAAACTTTAACTTGTAATTATGTGTGTAAATTTATCGATTTAAACAATTTAACTTTAATCATGATCAAAGTTAAATTGGTCCAAGACCCTATAAGCTCTCCCACAGGTTGTAACAGTTGCTAGCTTGACTGCAAAACTTCTGACTATCAGCCAGCCTGCAGATGCTACAAAATCGCTAGTATAATTAAGTAGTTTAAGAATTATTTATGAATTGTTCTTTGCAAGGAAGTTTGGTCTTAGGAAGATATTTAGTATTAATATTATTGTCATTTATTTGTCATTTTAATGTCATTTATAAAAATATTTTTTATGACTTGTCATTTTGCCATGGTTTTGTATAAAATTTTTTTATAATAAATGACATTGTCATTTTAAAATGGCATGTCATTTATGGTCATTTTCATAAAAAATTTTATGACCTTGTCATTTGCCATTACTGTGTTAAAGTACCCGCCCACCGTCAATTTAGCGTCAATTTAGTCAAATTATATAGTCAATTGACAGTCCCAGGGGTACTAATCAGTTTTTAAGGCCTAGGAATGTAAGAGACCCGGGTACTATTTGCCGCAAATTACGGTATTTGACTTAAAATAACGTCCATGCGCGTCCCGAAATAATGCGCCCAATATACATATTTCAGGAAAGTTTTAATAGTTGTAACTTTTTTTCTTCAAAATTAGGATAATGATTCGAATTATCGCGCATGCGCGTTCCGAAATAACGTGCATGGTTTCAAAATAACGCGCATCTGCGCGTTGTTACGCGCCTATACGGTAAATTGGTTATAGGATAAATGTAAGTTTTTATATGATAATAAACATAATTAATAACTGTAACTCTTTTAAAAATCAAACTTTATTAAGCTAGTCAATATTTATGCCTTAAACTTCAAAATAACAAAATGCATATACTCCAAAAGTTTCATGTAATTTGAATAACTTTTATTAATTCACTTTCGCATTTATGGAAGATTAAGAATTTTTTTATTTAAATGCGATATGCGGAAGTGAATTAATAGAGTTATTCGAATTACATGAAGCTTTTAAAATATATGCAATTCGCTATTCCGAACAATTTTACTTAAGACATACTGTAAATAACGACTAGCTTAGTAAAGCTTTAACTTATACTGTGTATGGAGCTACAATTATCGACTAGAAATCTAATAACTTTTTTTAATTATCAAACCAATAAAATGATTTTATGCGCAAATAACCCAAATGACAGGTCATTATTTTATGACTTGGTGTTATTAAATTTTGATAAAATAACCAGGTTATTTACATTTACCATCTCCGTCTTACACTAAATCAAGATAATTTATAAAGAAAATTAATCGATATAAATTTAGATTGCAAATATATTTTTTTTCGTTAAAACTCTTATAGTGCAGTAGTGTTTTATACACTAACGTGCTAATAGAAAGTTTTTATTGTTCAAAAAATGCAAACTGTGAAACCCAGGGCGTTGCTTCACGATAGCAATTACAGTAAGCACACGTGATTGAGCAATTTGGACTATTTTAAAAATAAATTTGGAGACGTTAGCAGAATACAGTAGATACATTTGAGTAGATACATCTGAATGCTTTTGACATAATTTTAAAAAGTTCTTAAAACGGGTATATGTTGTAGATAAAATCAAATTGTTAGTTCCACTTTGAATGTATAAAACTAAATAATATTTAGTTAAATGCTAAATTAATTATTTCACCGTCCGAAGATTTTTCAAACCATTTAAAAGCTTCTTCTTCATCTATATCCACACCAATTCCGCTTAAATAACACCACCCAAGATGTCCTTGTCCATTAGAATTACCACCTTTTGCAGATTTTAAAAACCATTCATAAGCTTTTTTCTCATCTTTAGAAATTCCTACACCATTTTTATAACACCAGCCAAGATTATTTTGACCACTAGAATTACCAGACTTAGCCGATTTAAAATACCATTCAAAAGCCTTCTTTTCATCTTTATCGATGCCAGTGCCGTCTTTGTAACATGAACCAAGATAAATTTGGCCATAAGAATTACCACTTTCAGCAGATTTTAAATATAATTCAAATGCCTTTTTTTCATCTTTTTGAATGCCCACGCCAGTTTGATAGCAATAACCAAGGTTTAATTGACCACTAGAATTATCACCATCGACAGATTTTGAATACCATTTAATTGCTTTCTTTACGTCTTTAGTAATACCTATACCATATTGATAGCACCAACCAAGATTATTTTGAGCAAGTAAATCATTATTTTCAGCCGATTTTAAATACCAAGTAAGAGCCAAATTTTCATCTTTATCAATTCCTATACCATTTTGATAACATCTCAAAAAATTATTTTGACCATTAGTATTATCAGCATCAGCAGATTTCAAATACCATTCAAGAGCTTTCGTTTCACTTTTAGTAACACCTATACCATTTTCATAACAATAACCAAGATTATTTTTTCCACTAAAATTTCCACCATCAGCAGATTTTAAATACCAACTAAAAGCTTCCTTTTCATCTTTAGAAATACCTATGCTAAATTGATAACATCTTCCAAGACCAAATTGACCAAAAGTAGATCCATTTTCAGCAGATTTTTTATACCATTCAAAAGCTTTTAAAAAGTTTTTTTTAACACCATGACCGTATTCAAAACATTGACCAACAAAATATTGAGCTAAACCATAATTATTTATAGCAGCATCGTTATATAATAAAAAAGCTAACCTAATATTTTCTTCAACAACAATACCACTAAAATATAAATAAGCTAAAGAAATTTGACCTAAGAGACGATTGTTTTTAACTAAATTATTAAACAATGATAAATCATCATTATCGTTATTTGAAATATTTAAAATAGATTTTGAAGCATAAATATAAGAAGAAATAGCTAATTGATAATTAACATCAGTACCAATACCGAATTGTCCAAAGTAACCAATCATACTTGTAAAAAAAGAATTACATTGATGATTGATTAATTTTTGAAAAATGTCTGCAGGGTTTAAGTTATTATCCTTAAAATATTGCTTAAGCATATTAACCACATAAACTGGAGCGTGATGATTATTAAATAATTTAAAAAAATGATTAAATAAATTTAATATACAACCATCATTATTTTTAAGGTAAGTAATATTGGTGTTTGATTTAATTGTGTAAAATTGTTTGGAATTTTGCAATATTTCATTGAAATTAAAATCATAGAAACTAATGCCTTCGGATCTGTTGTCTTCCATGATATTTTTTCAAGTTATATGTTTTATTTGAAAAAAAAAAATAAATATGTATATTTACAATAAGGTTGAAATGTTTTTTTTTGTAGTTTGTATAATTTAGAATGATAATTTAATAAATTTAATACTTAGTAACGAAAAAAAAAACCGCTGTCAAAAAATACTTGTTCTGTTATCAATAGTTGTAACACAACGGAGTTGAAGACAAAAAGCCTGTGTGCATTACGCAGATTTTCAAAAGGTTACACGATAACATTTATTTCCCTTACGACTTTGTATTTATATGGATTAGCGCCAAACCTAGATCAATTATGCAGAGTACAATAAAGTATGTATGTATTGCTGCGCGTGTTACGCATCATGATAACATCGTACAATTTGAGGTATTACGTAATTGAAATTGTGAGATGACAAAAAATGTCTCGGAATCTTTGTTTATAAATCACAAAAAATTTTAAGTATTTTTAAGGTATTATATGAGTATTTTATGAAATGGTCACACATGAAACATATTATAAATTTCTGAAATTAAGTTAATCTAATGAGTTCATATAATTGGTCTGTAAGAATTATATGCCAAGAATTCCGGACTAAATAGTGAAAATGTTATGGATGGAAATTAATATGCAGTTACAAGAAGATAAAAGCGACTCATACAATTAAAGTAATTAAATCTATAATTAAAAATTTATATGAATTAACTAAGTTATAATCGTTAAATATAGTATGTACGTCCATGTATGTGACTGCCGGCAATTTGAAAATGTCAACCCAATATGGGAATTCAAATCAATTCTAGAAAATGAAATCCATTGAAGTATAACGATCAAATTTTGATTGACTTATTGCATAGAATGCACGAGTATTTTTATCTTTTGAATTTATGTTACACTCGTCATACCATACATTATGGAAAAGCGGTCTAGATTATCTACTCCGTTTAAACAAAGAAATTGATGCTGTGGCTATCGTAATCAAAACTTATGAGACCAAATGACAATATCTAACTGTTAATTATATATTTCTTTTTTTTTAATAATAATCAGTAAATAGAAGATTTTAAATAATTATGATTATTTCAATGGTTCGACTATAAACTAGCATTTTTTTAAAGCATTAGACTATCTAAACTTCATACCGCATATAGTACGTAATTCTCAAATAAACGCAATATAATATATGGATTAATTTAGTAATCCAAGCATATATAATTCAAAAATGTCGTTATATTATTTTCATTATAATTACTGATATAATACATACTAGCTATATAATTTGTTCAATTCGCAACCACTGCGCCAGATGGATAAAAACTATTTGTTTTCATATCAACTATGTTGACGATGCTGCAAGCATATACGTGAGTATACACATATATTAAAAATACAAATTTTTTTATTACGTATGTCAGATACATCTGCATTTTTAGATCTCATACAGGAAGATCCCGCTCATCCGGGTAAATTTTGTTTAATGAAATCATGGTCTCACTAAGCAAAAATCAGCTGATAATTTGTTACAGTCAATTAGTCGGTGTTACGATCGGGAAGAGCTTTAGCTTCAATAGTGAACAAAAACTATAATCAATGAGATCGGTACTATTTATTTGTTATTTAGTATCGATCTCGGGATCAAAAATCAGGGGTTGAGTCATGGGACTAAAGATAAACGAATTTAATGGTGTAGTATAGTACAAATACTGATTTATAGTTTATATAATGACTTTAGTCAGCTTTCCTTATTAAATTTTCTTTTAATACTATCACTATACATACAGTGCGAGATAATTTATTATGTATGTATTTATTGCACGGGTCTTATGTGACAACCCGTGCTTTTTTCATTTACTTATTGGCATGGGATTGTTACGTCAGACACCGTGCAATAATATATTTATTGTATGGGTATATTGAATAACCCAGTTACACACACAGGTTCATATTTAAATCTCGCACCTTCGGCACGGAATATGATCCCGTGTGTAACTAACTAGGTTATTCACTACATGCCCATACAATAACTATAAAACGTCGAACATAAATGCAAATATCTATGCTTTAATTGTCCAATTCTTATGCTGGATCTCAACTTTTTTATATCTTTAATTTTTAAGTAGCTCTCGCTAAGGATTTATAATACTTTGAGGTTAATTCCACTAAAGTGTGACATGCCAATCCTCTAAAACCGATACATCTTAAATCAGAATCGAGTCAGTTAGATAATCAAAATAGTAATTAATAAGTTTATTTTTAGCAATATATTATTGTTACGTGATATCATATATCTAGTAAACTCTGCACATATTTATATATATATCTTGTTTTGAAATTATTCATTCGAGTTTACTTAATTTAATCAGCTAGCTATTATACAGAATGTGAGTGACAGATGAAAAAGGCAGTCCAAATTCAGGAATAAGTGGGGCCAAATAACGTAACGTCTAAGTTGGATGAAAATCCAACGATAGCAACTTTATGACAAAATTCGAAGCCTTAAAGACGTAGGTTTCGGTAAAGGTTTAATCCGAGTATTAGGGTCTTGGGAATTATTCCAATATTATATTTTCTCTCTTTCTCGATTGGTTTATTGTGGTCACATGCCATGGGATCACAAGTAATTCGGCCGAATGGTTCTGCCTTACTTCACTGACAATTATTTCACCGACGGCTTTTTTAGTCGATATCACTCCAAGTGACAAAGCTTAATACTTGCAACTATTCACTGCTAATCCTAACTCTATGTGATGTCGGCTAATAGACTACCGGTGAAATAAGTTGGTAAAGTGAGCTGCACCGCGGGTGAATTAGTTAATGGAATTATTATATAAGTAAAATTTCTGTTTATATACTTCAATTTACTAAATTTTAATAATAATATTTTTCTTTCTATTATTTTTATTATAATCGTTAATTCTATTTGAGTAGTTATCGTGAGTGACGAATATGTGAAGTATCTAAATGCATCAGAAAATGTGTACCAGACTGATGTGTCATAGTAGCTAGATAAGAATTATATTCTCTGAAGAAATACCTTACTGGTTGACTCACAATAATCCAAATTTCAACAATCCGAATTTCCGCAGTAAAACTTCTATGTATGTAAGCTTATATACTAGGCCGATTTTGTTTATTCAATCATTCGAATGACCATGATATTTCTGTATATTAATTCTAATACATGGACATCTGAATTTTATTTTATCGCACAACTAGAATATGTCGCTTGCAATTATTATTTTGAGGAACGAATATCAAAGCTCATATCCGCGGATATTTAGAATTACCTATATAAAAATTTCAAAATCTTTAACCATAAATAACTTTTGATTCACTGGTTTTGTATGATTTACTATCAAATGACCGCCTAAGTGAGACGATTCTAACGAGCTTAGAATCGTTAAAATCCAATAATGGGATCCCGAGATCGTTAAGGTTTGTGTCACTTCGGGTGTTTTAGGATTGATTAAACCAATCCTAATACACCTGAAATGACACAAACCTTAACGATCTCGGGATCCCATTATTGGATTTAATGATTTTATGCTCGTTAGAATCGTCTCACTGAGGCGGTCATTTTGATGGTAAAACGGACCATCGAATCAAAAGTTATTTATGGTTAAAGATTTGAAATTTTTAAATAATAATTCCAAATGTCCGCGGATATGTTTAAACTATCATTATGTCGTATTTTTATAAGTTCTATAGGCATATTTAATATTACACTAATTATTTCATTTTGCCGAAATTATTAGTTTTTGATGTCGAAATTCAATTTGTTATGCAATTGAAAAATACGTGCAAAATCAATTTAATATTTTCTAGCATTTAAAGGGTTTATATTGTAGAGTCAGTTTTGTGTTTATAAATGGTCATTTAATTCAAAGCTTTTATTGTATTAGAAATTCTTAAAAAATAGTAAAGCTTTTATTATATTAGAAATTTTTCATTTTTCTATTTCGAATAGGTAACAGTCTTATTCAATGGCATTTAAAATGATATTAACTTACCTTTATCATCGTTACACTGTACCAAATGAAACCAACCTTAATTCTTATTATGAGTATGTGTATTTACAATCAGAAGATTTTAAAAATAACATTTTCTTATCATTATATTTAATTTTAGCTTAAGGATACTTGTCGCCTCTTTCTTCTGCCAACCTTTAATATTGATGAGTTATCGATCGATAATCACTTTGGCTAGCGCTGATGTACTACACGGATACTGCATATGCATAAATAGTACTTTTGTGTTCGATAATAAAGCTTGTGCTCACGTATAAAATCGATTTACTAATCGTAAAAGCCCTGAATGAATTTTTACTCAATGGAAGGTTTAGAATTAACTACTCGATTCAATGATATTGTTTTACCGACTGCATGGGATATTGAAAATAATTCACCAGCTATTAACATAGATTCAAGTGGGCTGAAAGTGAATTATACTGGTAAGATAAAAATGAGAAAAGAGAAATCTCATGAAAAACATATCAACATCCAATTTACTGAGTGTTTAATTGTTTTGGTTTAATTAAAGAATAATATCTTAACTTTAATTTTCTTTTTTAAAAAAAAAACTTTTCTAAAGATTATGATTATAATAAAGCTGTCATAATTCGAGCAAATCATTCAATTCATTCAAAGTGTGGGATATTTTACTTTGAAATTAAAATCATAAATAAAGGAATAAATGGGTATATCAATTATTTCCTGACATAAACGCACTTGCATTTTTTTTTGTTTTTTGTAATTTTTGGTCTAGTTTTTGACAGAATGATTGAGTTGATACTGTATAAAGCAAAATGATAAAGTGAAAGATGATTCAATTATAAAAAGAGATTATATAAATAGCATGCTCATGCCTGGTAATAGAAATTCATGTCGGCGGATTTGTGGAGTTTGATAAATAGAACAACCCATGACGTAACTCTGGTCAATTTGCAGATCATTTGGCCAACTTTGAAAGATAATTTCAAACCAGGCCAAATGATCTGCAAATTTGACCAGAGTTATGGTTTTCTATTTATTAAAATTCCACAAATTCGCTTATATTGTTTATTATTATTATATATTTATATAATATAGTATGATAATTTGAGATAACAGTATGTTTGTACGGCGGCAATTTTCTGCCGCCGTACCAACATACTGTTATCTCAAATTTATCATGCTATATTGGTATTATAGTTCGGCGGTCATTGATCATAAATTATACTATTTATGTTTTTTTAAAACCTCTTTAATTCGTATGGTGCAATAATATAAGTATGGATGACGTATGCATCATGCAAAATAACAAGCATGAATGACGAAATAAAAAGAAAGTGATTTA
>CAJVPY010004709.1:0-12282 GCA_910591965.1 Dentiscutata erythropus | reverse complement strand
GATTTCTTTTTATGTTTTTTCTTTTTTGCAATCTGTTTTTCTTTTTTCTTTCTTGCTTTTTTGGTTTTTTCTTTTTTGATCATTTTTGTAGGTTTTTTGTTTAAACTTTTCACCCTTTTGTCTCGTACTCCTTGAGAAGAAGGAAGAATTTGAAGGGAAAGTGAGATCTTGACATGTTGGGAGCTGAGCCCAAGCTATACTATATCTTTAAATGTGCCGTGCTATATGTGGGATATAGTGGCAATCATCAGTGTAATAACCAAAGTTGGGCATCTTTAAGAGACAGCCGGCTTTTAGTCTAATTAAGCATTAAGTAGTTTAATCTTGTATTGAACATCAGACCTTAATAAAATTTTAGTACACAGTTATTAAAGAAAAAAATAAAAAATAAAAAATATACCATCTATATAGCAATTTTAGAGACATTCCATATCCTTGTATTGAATCTAGATTACAAGACAGAATAGTAAAAGTAAACTTTAGCAAAAAATTTTAGTATACTATTTAATCGTTTTTGCTTATTTGAAATTTAATCTGTTTATATATATTCAGCTAATAGCAATTAACTATCAAGAAAATTGATTATTTTATTATCCCTTCGTGCATTATGCAGGCAAATTTGCTTGCAAAATTTATTTTTTGCATAATTGCTAAAAAAGTAGATATGAAAGAGTTCCCTAAAAAATATTTAAAATAATTCAGTTAGCTTTATACAATACTTTGGCAAAATATTAATCATAATAAAATTTTTTACTAACTAAAAATTATATTTTCGCCTATATAAAATTATATCAAAAATGTTAAAATTTTTAACAGTGAATAACTTTTGATCTACTAAACTGTTTTGGATGATTTAACTACCAAAATGATCGTCTAAATGAGATGATTCTAATGAACCTAAAATTGTTAAAATTTGATCACAGAATCATAAGATCGATGATAGTTTATTTATATTACAAATCTTTATCGATCTTAGGATCCTGTGATCGGATTTTATCAATTTTGGATTCATTAGAATCGTCTCACTAAGGCGATCATTTTGGTAGTTAAATCATCCAAAACAGTTTAGTAGATCAAAAGTTATTCAATATTTAAGATTTTTAATATAATAATAATAATTTTAATATACATAAATATAATACATTAAACCAACTTTAACCAATTTTTTTTTGAAAAATGTTAATTTTTTTATATTTAGTAAATTTAAAATAAAAACTATAATGATAATTTGAGGGACTAAATTTATTTAAAAAATTTTTTAAAATTTAAAACTTAAATTATTTTCTTAATTTTATAACAATAGATAATTTTAACTTTGTATAAATTTATATAAAATATAGTTATTTATAAAAATTTATCATTCAAAAACAAAATATAAATCTAAAAAAATACTATATTAAAAAATTAAATAAAGTATTATAAAAAAATTTTTTTAAAAATTTTATATAACTTTTTGCAGGCAAATTTGCCTGCAACTCCTTAACACACGAAGAGATAGTAGAGTGATTCAGAATTAATATTCAGATTTTTTTTCAAATTAAATTAGTGATCTGATTTTTTTATATATATAATATATCAAAAAAATACTTATTTTTAAAATATATTAATTCTGAATCACTCTAGTGGTGTGTTTGGAGCACTTTGAAAAATATATAGCTTTTAAACTCTAACTTTAGTCCCGAAGTCTATTTAGTATAATTTCAATTTAATAAATATATATTAGCATTAGCTTTCAAATAAATTCTAGTTTTTTTTATCTTATTTTTATTTAAAATTGAATATATAAATGTAAATCTTAAAACCCAAAACTTTAAACTTTAGATATTTGTATTGGATATGAATCTAAACTAGCGGTTGTTTGTATAAGACTTATGAGATTTAAACTAGCAAGTAGGGATCCAAATCTAAACTAGATTGTTTTTATGAAACTTGGTAGAATCTAACTAGTAGATGAGTAAGCTTTAACTAGTATAATAATTAAACTAGAAAAGTAAATTAGTAGATAAATAAGTTCTATAAAAGTTAGTGAGAGTTAAAGAATTGTAAATTTGCAAGTGGTTTAAAAAACATATGTTTACATTCAAGAAAAAATAATAGTATAAATTTTTACATTTCTAATTAGGTTTTTTATTAATTAATTTTCATTATATTTACTTATTGATTGTAGATTATTTTCTTCAGTTAACTCACAGATTATCAATTAAATAATTTTTTAATAAATAAAAAAAATAAATAATAAATAGTTATTAGATATACTGTATATACAGATTTAATTAAAGCATATTAGACTCTAACTAGCATTATATAATTTTAATATAAACCTGTTAAAACAGATATTTAATAAAAATAGAGGTGTGGTGATTTAGTGTAGTGGTCTAGTTGTCACTCTCTCCAAGTGGCAGGTCTAGAGTTCAAATCTTATGAATGATGAATTTTGAAAAATAGCCTGTGTTTCGGTTTACAGTTGTGATTATTAGTTGAATCTAGAAATCTGTAATCTCGGTCACACCATCTAGTAATGAGAGCTTTGGTGCAATAAATCTGAGAAACTGGCATAACCAAAAACCATTTGGCAAGTCCCGAATTTGGAAGTAGCAGTGATCTTTGATGGTACTACAGGAGAGCTGAATTCGAACCGGGGCCTGAGATTAGAGAATCGAGCGATCAGGTTCTTAAGTGGGGGACACACCAGCTGAACCACTGGGCCGATGCACCGGAGGAAAAGGACATATGCTCCGAAAGTATGGACCAAGGGGAAGGCGTCCTTTAGACACCTAAAGCCTGGGCAGACCGACCCGTCCAGATTGCCAGCTGGAAGTAAGGAAGAGACCGATAAAGAATCCGGGTAAGAAGACGGTTCAAATGCGGGTACCGGGGTTGTTGTGAACTGAATAAGGGCAAGAAGTACGTAATGGGTGCCTAGTTAGAAAGGTTGGTGCTTAAGAAACATCTGTAGAAAAGCAGCACTCCAAAAGGTGGTATGAAAAACGGCAGGTTACTAGGTACTAATTAGGAAGAAGTTATAAGAACATGCAGGTGAATACATGTGTGGGACATGTACTGCTCTGTTAGGTTTACCTTCAAGGATAGATTAGCCATATATGATTAGTAAGTCTTAATGATAGGGATTGACAAAATCCATGTAGTTAGTAAGTTCTAAGGTAGGGTATGAAATCCACATTGGGTAATATCCGAAATCTATACATAAATAGTGAGGTACACCCAGGGTTAGAGGGCTGATGGAAGTAGTTAGAACCAGATGGTTTAAATGAGTACCCCCTAGTTGGGTGCAGGTATGGCAGATAGTGTAGAACTTTCGGGTGGACTACTTAAATTAGGCACTCAAAAGGTGCACGTGTGGCTTGATATACCATCATTGTAATTACATTATAAAACTCTGTCTATACTTTATAAAAAGTTCTCAGGCCAAAGAAGGTCACTTTAATACCAAAAAAAAAAAAAAAAGATATTTGATAAAAGTAGAAAACTTTATTTTAAAAAAATAAATTTTAATATATAAATTATATATTATAATCAATTACTACATTGTTTAATATTATATATAATTGTTATAGAGATGTGGCAACTTAGTATAGTATACTAGTCGTCACCTTCTCCAAGTGGCAAGTTTAAAGTTCAAATCCCATAAACGATAAATTTTGAAAAATAGCCTGTGTTACAGTTTATGGTTATCGATTATTAATTGGATCTAGAATTAAATCTGTAATCTCAGTTACATATCTAGTTATAGAAGCTTTGGCGCAATAAATCTGAGGAACCAGAATAACCGAAAACCTATTTGGCAAGTCTCAAATTTGGAAGTAGCAGTGATCTTCAACAGTGCCACAAGAGGGCTGAATTCGAACCAGAGCCTGAGATTAAAGAACTAAGCAATTAGGTTCTTAAGTAGGAGAATACACTAGCTGAACCTCTAGGCCGACGTACTAGAAGAAAAGAGAAAATATGAACCAAGAGAAGAGTGTCTTTCAGGCACTTAAAGCCTGGGCAGACCAACCCTTTCAGGTTGTCGGCTAGAAGTAAGGAAGAGACCAATAAAGAATCCGGGTAAGAAGACGGTCTGAATGTGGATATTGGGGTTGTTGTGAACTGGATAAGGGCAATGAGTATGTAATGGATGCCTAGTTAGAAAGGTTGGTGTTTGAGAAATGTCTGTAGAATGGCAGTACTCCAAAAGGTGGCATGAGATACGAATACGGAATGGCAGATCAATATGTACTAATTAGAAAGCCATTACGAAACATGCAGATGAATGCATGTGTAAGACATGTATCACTCTATTAGGTTTACTTCGAGGATAGATTAGCCAAAAATAGTTAGTAAGTCCTAAGGCAGTCAGTGTATCCTTTGCAAGAGTGATGCAAAATCTATCCATAAATAGTAAGTAAACCCGGGGTTAGAGTCTTGAAGGCGGCAGTTAGAACCAGATAGTTTAAATAGGTACTTCCCTAGTTGGGATACAGGTATGGCAGATAGTGTAGAACCTTCGGGCGGACTACTTAAATTAGGCACTTAAAAGGTGCACATGTGGCTTGATGTACTATCGTTGTAATTACATATAAAACTCCATCTATATTCTAATAAAAAGTTTCCCAGGCCAATGTAGATCACCTTAATACCAAAAAAAAAAAAAGATTCCAATTTTAGTTTTTATAAAGTTTTTAAAGATTCTAAACATTTTTACTTAGAGTACCCAAATCTATTTACTTAGTACGTTTTTAAGATAAGCACTCCAGTGATTATTACCACTAGTTGGTTAACAAAATTCTATTATAAAATTATAAAACTGTATATAAAAATAGCTATTTGAACTAATTTAAACAAATTTATAAATAGTTAGGGTTAGAGTGAGAGTTATAGTTTAAATTAGCTCAAAATAGAAGGTTTTTATATATTATATTTTTATAATATTTTTATATTGCCCACCTATACTAAAGAAAATTCATAATTTTATAATAAATATTAAACCTAAACAATGTTCATGAACTTTGAACTAAACTCAGACTTTGAACTAATATTTAAGTTCAAGTTTAGTTTAGATTCATAAATTCTAAATTTAGCTTAGATTCAAGTTCAAAAGTTCAAGTTCAGATTCATTGAACTTGAACTCGTACCGAACCTAAATGTAGAAACACTAGATGCAAAAGTAACAAAAAATATATGCGTCAATTAGAGTGTCCAGGATTATGCGATGTGAAATTATACGCATAATTTGCTATTTTTTCACATTGTATGTGCTTCGCATAATTAAGGAAAAGGCATAAAATGCACGTGGGTGAGATGTGATTGGTGGATGAGGTGTTTGACAGGTGAAGATTCCGAAAGCAAGAAGTCCGAAAATTTCGCCTAATTGACAAAATCTAAATAAGACATCGCATAATTTGAACTCGATCGCTCCCCTATCGCATCGCATAATTCTGGACATCCTAGCGTCGCTGTATGAGTCCAAAAATTATTCGGATTTCGCGTGATCACGTGATGACATGGTACGAACCACAAGCTGAAACACTATTGGGTCAGGCTGGTCGGTTGAACTATGCCTGTGATACAATTTATAATACATATTGGTATATATCTTAAACCGCCATTATTATTAAGATTTTGGTTCATGTTTAAAAATAATTACCCATATTAAGTTTTTCTCTACGTAGCATTCATATAGTAGTCGTAAGTTCATCTTAAAATTTATAGTGTCATTGCCTTATCTGAATTAATTTTTATAATATAATCGCTAGTTTCATACGAATAAGGCAAGGTAAGGACACTATAAATTCTAAAATCAGCATATTATTACGATTACTGACTTTTTCGAATAATAAACCTCTCATAGTATCCAAAAACGTTTTTTTTTTTTATTTGAAATCATAAAAACCTTAATTGCATAAATATTTCTTGTCATATCAGATTTTTCGATTTTGCCAAAAATGTCGATAATTGTTTTGCCAATTTACAACGAAATGGAAGTAAATTAACGGTTGTGTACTTAAGCAATTCCCCCTTGCGATTGGGATGTTGCTCAAATCATGATGTGACCGAAAAATGAATAAGCTGGCTATTATATATTGCTAGAGGGTGAACCTCTGGCTTTGTAAATTGTTTGTTTTCTAAATCTAAAAACTTTTTTTCTTCAGCGGCATCGAACTGTTCTGAAATTTGAGATGGATCTGGATCATCACAAATCGCCGTTACCCAAGATCCTAAAATGTCACTTAATTCACTAGCCTTCGGGCGTTTATTTGGATCATTGTCCCAACATTTTTTCATTAAAGTTGAAAATACTTCCGGAGTACCATCAACTATTTCTGGACGATAACCATTACATATTTTCAAAGCAAGCTCAGAATCATGAGGGACTTGACAGAAAGGACGTATACAAGTTGATAACGTCCACATGATAATTCCAAAACTATATATGTCAGAAGCTTGCGTATATTCATTACCATTTAAAGCTTCAGGAGCAATGAATGGCAAAACACCATAATTTATAGAATTTATTTCTCTGGAAGGAGGACCGTGTAAACCAACATCGGCAATTCTTGTATCAATTGATTCAGGTTCATTTTCCACTAATAAATTACCGCCATGAAGATTACCATGATAAAGTCCATGATCATGAATTCGTTCAAGGCCATTAGCAATTCCCCATAGCATATCAACGATATCTCTCCAACAAAGGTATCCCATAGCATCGTCAAGATATTGATACAAGTTTCCATTTTCGTAAAATCTCATAACAAACATATAGCAACCCTCAGGGTCACACGTTATTCCAAAGAAATCGGCCACTGAACCACTTTGTATGCATTTATAATAATTTGAAATCTATATAAAATGTAATCAAAAAGAAAAAAAAAATTAATTTTTCATTACGTAATCACGACATTGATACTGACTTATGTAATTTATGTAATTATGCAATCTAGGAAATGTACGTGTTTCTTAATTTTCCACTTTTCTGCAGTTCCTATTGGTCGCAGCACGTTAAATCGCCGATGAGATGTAACCACGACCAATAACAGAAAATGTCGCGTAAATACATGTTGGAAATTATAATCTGTTAGCCTGATGCAGGGTTAATTGTTGGGTATGGTCAGGAAAGATTGCGATAGGTAAAAATACCATTCTTGATGGATCGTCGATACTGTTCTTAATAGGTACATAGAAAAAAATCGATTTACATAATGTTCTTGATAGGGTTCTAAAAAAAAGCCTCTAAAATACTATACTATATCAAAATATATAAAAAAAAACAAGGAATAGCATTTAAATAATTTTTTTTTTTTCCATCAAGAGCAGTACTGCCGATCCATCAAGAATAGTAATTTTGTTAATGGCAATGGTCTGACTGGTCACGACATGATCGACAAAATTTTGATAGCGATATCGAAATTTTGAAAATTTTTGACTATAGCACAGACCTACAGCACATACGTACGTACTATGCAAAAAATTCAGTTATATTCATGTGAAAACCTTTCTTATCTAGTGTCACGGATTAACAGATTGACATGTCACGAATGAAAATATTCACTGGAAAGGGGTCGTTTAAGTCCTGGTACCTCATGATATTACCTCATTTACTAATTTTGCCTGGGACACGACTATATTTTATTTTAATAATATATAATTACTAATCAAATTATTGGTACTCTAATTAATGAATTTGTATAACGAATTTGCAGGCAATATTAGCAAATGTGTACGTACCTACCATTAGAAAATGATGAGATCAGACTTAAACGAAACCCGAAATGGACGAAAAATATCTTTTTATATTATAAAATATCACAATATAGGAAAAACAATTGTGAAGAATTAAAAAAAAAACCTACATTATTTAAATAGGCACTACTTATTTCGCTAGAATTACCTATTTTTTTTAGAGCACATTTTGTCGGTCCATTTCTAAGCCAATTTTCACTTTCTTCATCCCATATCCATCGAGGACCTTCAAGCCAATAACCTAAATAAATAGTACTGAAAGAACCACTCGCTATTTGTTCAACAAGGACAAAATTTTCATATGGTATCCATTCGAAATATGCCATACTCTCAGTCGCGTGAGATTGAGTATTCCTAATGATATTATCAAAAAAAGCATTTCCACTAGTCCATTTACCGAAATTTTTTATAAAATTGGTAGTCTCGCATGTAAAACACCAGCAGGGACTCCTTCGTACTTCTCCACATTCAGTGCACTCCCCATATTGACATGGTGAGCCGTTATACTGATGCAGTGGAACAATATCAGTAGAGAAAGGGAGTGCCATGGAAAAAAAGCTTAGAGAACAGTTGTTACAAAAAAAGAAAAAAAGAAAAGAAAACAACAATTTGTAGCCAAGTGTAATATTTCAAATACGGTTGATTTTTAACTGTGTTTGATGCCAATGATTGCCAATGATTGCCAATGATTGCCAAAAATGGTATAATCCAGATGAATTCTAGCGAAACTGCAAATAATAAAGGGTGATGGCACCTAGAACTAAGCTAAAGGCTTGGAGCGTAGGCATAATATATTTTTAAGAATAATGATTTGCGTACATCAGTTTCACATACATCAAATTTTTTTAGCCAATAAAAATCGCTAGTCCTGCAATTTCATTTGCCAAAAAAAATTGATGTACGTGAAGTTACACGAAACCGATGTACGCAAATCATTTTCCTATTTTTAATTATCAATCACTAATATAAATTTTACAGTACTGGCATGTTCCTAAAAAGGTGAGCCATATGGAGACACTTGTCATACTAATTAATATCACAATTTTTATCCGTTTACGAGCCTATCTGCCTTAAAAATTTTTTTTTTTAAAATAAAAAGCAAAGGAGGCTTTATAACTTGAATGATATAAACCTGTTTTCCATAAATAAAATATAACTATATAGGCATGAATTCTATTATATATTTAGAAATATATATAAATGTATATATATTAAATATAAATTAGTTGGTTATTATATAGTTATATATTTTTATATATATAGTTATATATTTATATAATATATATATATATATATATATAGTATACATATATATATATGGTACATTCTATATAAAAATTTTAACAAACATAACAGATAGGTAATGCACTCATAAAGTTCATTACATAACGCTGTAATGACTTAACGTTGACGATTATCAATGTTTACTTGAGATATCTAAATCTATTTATAAATTATTTATTTATTATTATTAAGATTATATTTATTATTTAGAAAAATTATTATCTCCACGGGTCCATGTACATGGGTATAACAGTTAATTTACAAATCCGTATAACATGTCAATCAAACCAATTTTTACAACCGAAAAAAAACCTTGTTTATGGTTAGGTGGATTTGGAATTGGGGGCGAGGTACATAATCTCGCAATAATTTTTATTTTTTGTTAGAAGCCGAAAGGTGGTTTCGTAGTAAAAATTTTGAGATATTGGTTAGCTTTCTATATGCCCGTGTACATATACAGCGTGTATAAATATTATTTATTATTTTGAGATGAGATATAGATATTTGGTAGTCTGGGATTATCTAGATTAGATGATCTTGAAATTTATTAAATTTATTCCAATATTTCACAGTATAATACATTATATTTTATAAAGTGGAGATAGTTTCATGGATGCTAATCGGTGTTATTACAGTATTAGTTATTCGAACATGGTTGAGATGTTTGTTTTATATGGAGATTATAGGACTTTCAGCTTACATTATTATTAGGATATCACGCTTAAATTCATATATAATTAAATTTGTAAAGGTTCCGTTTTACAGCCCAATAAGGAAATAGCATTCATATAAAATGTGAAATCATACGCGTACGAAAGAAGAATAGAAAGAAAATTGAAAGCTTGATTGATATTGGAATTCAAATTAAAATATATACTTCACATATAAATTATAATCTTATCCTAATAAAAAATATGCATTTTAATATTGAATTTCCTTTGGTCGTTTATAATACACGACGCGTTAAGTAAAGTCTTTGATTCAGTATGTGTTTCAGGCAAGGCACTAAGAATTTCTATTTCCTTACGGAACACTTCACAGAAAACGTGTTTCATTTTAAAGGTATCGGGGAATGATGTCCTATTGGAGAAATATTTGTGGAAAAACATCCTAAAACGGGAAAATGGGTTGCCAAGAATAGAATAATTAATATTTTATGCATCTGAGATCTAGATCTAGATCTTCTTTGTATGATATTAAACTTGTTACAATTTGTCAAATTTATATCATGCCATTGAGTGAACTTCATTAATTACGTTAATATGACTTTGGTTGGTAGTTCATTAGATAATCTAAAGTACCAATACCGTTATAAAAGATTGGCGAAATTGGACTTTCAATGTATTAAATTAATGAGCTTAAGTAATTAGACCTGTCTAGAATTAGATTTGAAGCATACATTCAAACAAATATGATCCACCGAGTTGCGTGTGAATAATCAAATTATGTAATTAATTTTCCGTTTTAGTTTCACTATATAACCTGATACATTTAATATAAGCTGCTTTCTAGTCAAATTGTTCTACGTATTAGGTTTAAGCAAGATCCACAAACATGATGGATCTACATTGCACAGCATTTAATTTGTGGAAATTTTGCATATTACTACTTATAATGATTTTTTATAATAAATAATTTTAATTTTTTTCTAGAAACAAATCTAAACAGTGCACCTTATGTTAATAGTCAAATAAGCAAATATTAGAATAAAGATAAAGTTAGGGTTAGGATTGAGCTAGGGTAAAATTGTGAGAGAAGCATTTTTTGTTAGTTACACAACAGGGTTATCTTAGTAAAATTTTGAGATATAGCAATAAATGCATAATGCACCATATACTGTAGTTCTATTCTTTTTTCTAATAGTGTTAAAATTTTAAAACTTTTAGAATAACTTTCTATAATAAACTATTTTTTAAAAATTCTATATTTAAATTTAGATTTTAAAGAATTATTATAGAAAGTTTTTTTTATATACTGCATATATATTTTCAAAAAAAGTTATTAAACTTAATTGCAAGCAGTTATTTTTCGACACAATTAGATGTCTTGCATTATAATCTTTTTTTCCAATGCTGTATATGATTATAGGATTTCTCGTAAGATTAGTAGATACGTACGTATATAAAATTGATTGAATCCAAGTCTTAACTTTAGAAATGCTAAATTGGTCAATGTCTTTTTTTTTCGACTCTCAAGAATATTGTTTAGTTCATGTAATCTAATGCCTCGAAACAGACTATAGGTATTCATTTAAAGGAGTTCGTTTTAGCTTTTAAATTAGTGACAGAAAGAGAAAATCTGTTCATTATCGTCGCAGTGAATTTTACTCCTGAGGACTCCTTGGATAGAATTCACTGTGATGATAATGAGTGAAATGATTTCAGGTTTTCTCTTTCAGTCACTCAAATCATATAAAGGTGATTACACTTAAAATATAAAGTACTTTAATATAATTTATACAAAATTGATTTATTTATATGTATGAGATTTTGTAACAAATTGGTATTATGATTCTGTGTCCAAAATTAATGATTTGCTTTTTGATTCATCTCAACAAAATTTGAATTATGAAGGACATGAGCACCAGAGTGTCCGGATTGTGCGATGGAACCATATACATATTCGTACTGTTATAAATCTGATTTATCTTTGTATAATGTGATAATTATGAATTTAATATGATAAATATATATATATATTTAACACATTACAGCGTGTTTGTCAAATTTAACCAATTTTTTGTCCTCAAATTTAAGTTTTGGGGACAAAATTTATTATCGATATTCTAATATTGATCCCACTCTGATCTATAACAACGTCTAACCCATGTTCCCACTCTTTGACACATTTCATTGGACATTAATTTATTATAATGACACACCTTACCCATTGACTATCTTAGCAAAAATCACTATTTACGTATTAGCAGTCAAATTTTTGGGTATTTTACAAACGCGTAATTGGTGGAATTTGATAAATAGAAGAACCCATAAGCCGTAACTCTGGCCAAATTTGCAGATCATTTGGCTAATTTTGAAGTCAAAAAATTTCAAACCTGGCCAAATGATCTGCAAATTTGACCAGAGTTACGGCTCATGGGTTTTTCTATTTATCCGCCGATATGTGATTGTATACACATTTATTATTCGCATAAAACGCCCTCATAAACGTCGCATAAATCTAGGGATGTTAAGTGGTCCACGGGGAACTAGTTTGGACCAGGTCCAAACCCGGACTTTTAAGGGACTAGTAGGACTA
>CAJVPY010004708.1:0-12285 GCA_910591965.1 Dentiscutata erythropus | reverse complement strand
ACGTATAAAAAATTTTCTTTAATAATTGTGTAACAATCGGATCGTCATTTCCATATTTGGGACGTTCTCTCCTGTTGGTTAACATTCAACATGACCCGAAATTTCGGGTCAGATTTTTTCTACCCGATTCGAGGCACTAGTCAGAGCACTGATTTTTGGTATTTTTTTTTTTTAGAATTTGAAAGCACATAAATAAAATATTCTCGCTTAAATGTCAAGCGATACTAGTAGTTTAGCACCGAAAATCTAACCAGACATGGGTTTAACAAACGCTTGTTTATTTACTTTGATAAACAATGACAAACTAAAGTATTATTCTCTTTATTCAAATGTGAAACTCATTGAAAATAATGTGAATAAAAAATAAATTACAAAAACAGTAAATTTATAAAAAATTTAAACAAATGTAAGTAAAGGTACCTTGGCTTTCTAAATTTTATGTTTATAAAGGACAAAAATTTAGAATATACAATTTATACTTAGATTAATTTAATAAGAAACTTAATAATAAATTAAGTAAATCAGCACAGATAAGAAATTTATAATAAACATAGATTATTTTATATATTTCAGTGTTTCGATTAAAAATAATGGTTATGTTTATTGGCTAAATTGACTTGAATAAAAGATAAATTAGCTCATACAGGTCGAACATTAAAATTTCGATGAGATTTCAGAGAGATATCATCGGAATATCAGACTAGGGATGGCAACAGCTGGCTATTTTCGGCTAGCCGTTTTGTAGCCATTGGCTGTATCTCGTTATCCAGTGATCCAAATTGGGTGATTTTGTCTCCATTCGATTTGTCTCATTGAGATGAATTGAATGGTGCTAAAACGTACCATTTGGATCACTGAATCACAAGATACAGCCAACGGCCTAGCCAAAAATAGCCAGCAGTTGCCATCCCTATATCAGACGTTTATAAGCCGATAGCGACCAGATATTTGGCGTGTATTGCAACCTGTCAAATAAATATTGCATCCAATAGGCCTATTAGACTTCTGATATATTTGGTATTTTGTTAATAGAAGTGTCAGATCACTATATGCCTATCAAATGCAATATCTATCCGATAGGTAGTAATACCCGTCAAATATCGGTAGCTATCAGCTTTATAAACGTTTTTAATATCTCACAGAAATCTTGTTGAAATTTGGAAGTTCGACCTATGACAGATAATAAATTAATAAGAGGTGCATACATTGTTTTCAGATCTTTGATTATTGTTGTACTTGCCAGTTAAATAAGAAACTTAATAAAAAAGAGATCCATATTATTTAACCGACAATTATTCATCGACAAGTTTATTTTACTGAAGGTCTATTTCACTGAAGCTTATTTCATTAACTAGATTTTCATCAATTTTTTAGTGGAAGCATCACATCAGAATTTCATTAATAACATAGATTTTAATAATTTTCATTTTTTTTATTTTGATAGAGCACTAGGGTTTTGCTATTTTAAGTTTGGGTTTCGACTTTCATCATAAGGATTTGAGGGTTTCGACTTTCGTCAGAAGAATTTGAGGTTTTAACTTTTGACAGAGGTTTCGTCATTTAGAGCTTATCGTCAGAAGAATTTGAGGTTTCAATTTATGACAGAGGTTTCGTCATTTAGAGCTTAGTTTTCGACTTTCGTCATCAAATAAAAAAGGTTTCATCTAACAACTATAGCCTGTACCTATGCCAATTTTCATGCCCGTGCCAAATTTTTGTGCCCATGGCAAATTCTTATACCCGTGCCCATGCCTGTGATTTTGTTGGGCACGGGCACGAGCCCTTGATCCTGAATAAAAAAAACAATTTAATAATAAATTGAGAATCATAAATTCCGATTCAAACTAATCCAACATTAACCACGTGTTGTGATAGCAAGAAAGTTCTGTAAGAGAATTTTTTACAGTAATTCATGATAAAATCATGATATTTTGATTGCAAATTAACTCAAACCTTTACATACTCTATATCAAGTAAGTTTGTAACAATACAAACTAACTTACCTTTTTTGTAATTACTAAAATAGTGAACAAATTCTTTAACAGAATTGTTTACAGTAATTCACGATATAAACCACAATAAATGTCATCGATCAACACTGTTAGCAACGCAAAACTTACGATTTTGATACTCTGCACTTACTTTTTTGATACTGATCGTCGTGCAAATTATCAGTAAAATAAAATTTTCAAAACTTTGAGCGATGATGTCTCAATCTTCTAACAAAATTTAATTAACCTTTTTTTATTTGAATTTTATAGATTCATAGAATTCGAACAAAAAATTTTCATCGAATTTTGTTAAGTTGCTGTTGAGATATATTTGTTAAAGTTAGTGAAAATCAAATCATTTATCAAAATAGAAGAGCGCAAATTCTTTTTAAACCTTTGAGCGAAGATATCTCGATATCTATCTGATAAAATTTGATTAAAATTTTTTTATTTGAATTCTGCTGATTCATAGTATACGAATAAAAAAGTGTTTATTGAGCTTGGTCAGGTGGGTGTTGAGATAACTTCGCTCAAAGTTAGTAAAAAATATAAACAGAAGTTTTACCAAATTTTTCACTTACTTTGAGCGAATATATCTCGACAACCATCTGAAGAACTTTTTTTATTTGAATTTATGGATTCTTAGAATTCTAAAAAAAAAATTTCATCAAATTGTCAGATAGTTACATAGATATCTTCGTTAAAAAAAATTGCGTAGCTTCTATTTTGATAGACGTTTTGATTTTTCTCTAAATTTGAGCAAACGAATTTTTTCATTCGAACTTTATAAATCTATACAGTTCAAATAAAAAATTTGGTTGGATAGTTGCCGAGATATTTTCACTCAGTTTTGAAAATTTATATTTATTGATAATTTGCACGTGATAAGTGATAAATAATATGACTAGTACAATAATAGCAATAAATTGGCCAAACACCGACAAATTTCCAGAAACACATTTCGGAGTTACGTGTTCGGCCAAAATTACATTGTAATTTTGGTCGAAACCATATGAGCATGTGGCTAGCGTAATTTCAGCACATGACCGGAAATGACCAAATGACTAAGTGACAAAGTCACAGATAATATAGTCATGTGAGTAGGCAAACCTTCTTCTGATTGGTCGGTCATATTTATATACTTTAGAAAATAACACACAGCGACCTCCCCAAAAATTTCCGTATTCCGCTGTACTCCGATTAATTCTATTACCATATAAGCGCGAAATAACGCGCAGGGGCGTTATTTTGAATAACGGCCCGAATTAGACTTAATTTAGGCCAAATTTCGAAATTACACCCCTGCGCGTTATTTCGCGCTTATACGGTACGTTTATTGAATACCTTTTCTTTTTCATCATCATGCTTAGATAAGAAAAAGAATTTTTATTATTATTCTAATATTTACTTAGTTACAAAGCATCATCGAAATTATCATAAAATTCTTTCGATAATAATCGGAGTACGGCGGATGCGGAAATTTTCGGGTTTCTGTACGAGTTAGTAAAAAATAGTTGTCTATGTTACGTCATTTAATCATTCATAATATGACCATAGTGACCGATGACTATAGGTTATGGTGCATAATGACCAAGGTTATTTAAGAAACAACAAAATGACCTAACACTGCCTATAATAGATTTAAACCATAGTAGAGTATAAAAATCATTCAGAGAATGCTTTTAGAAAAAACGTATAATTATATAGTAAAAGTTTGGATTATATTTACATATTATTAGAATTACTGTATGTCAAATTGCTTATACGTATATCAAAATTAAGACACTCCTATTTATTTTTATTCGAGTGCTGTGTTACGAATTGGTATGTTTTAATTATATGTTTTTAATCTATACTCATTGCAATTACAATGACAATATTGTACATAAATAACATAAAATAACATAAAAAGAATTTATAGAAATTAGCAATTAACAACAATAAGTTCATATGGTACCAAAGTAACGTATGTTTCCACGACCTTTCTAATATGATCACTCAAACTCCAATATGTGTCTATACCCACGTAATTCAAGGATCTGTTTCGTATGCAGAATTCTATTAGCGCTTTAGCATTTTTCTCATTACTAAGGTGATCTATTAACAGTTTTTTTAAGGGTGCATTGCAATGATTGAGCAAAATATCAATATATGAATTTATCCAAGGACCCCCTAAGTCGAGATATTGTAATGTTAATGGTAATATTTCTGCAAACTGCGTAACTCGTATTCTAAGTTCTTCTTCAGGTACGTCAACAATGCACCATAACGTGAGAAATTGAAGTTTTTGTAAATTACCAATAAGCTCTACGAGTTGCACTGAAAACTCAACATTCGAAATGTTAAGAAATGTAATATTTGGGCAGAATGATTTAAGTGCCTTTAGTAATAACGAACCTTCCCAAATTACCGCATCTATTGATTCAATAATTAATCGTTGTAGTAATATGCCGGACTTTTCTAAAATTTGTGCTATAGCCAATGAGTTAATCTCGAAATCAACTATCTCGAAAGTGCCGACTTTACATTTTAATATTTTTAGCAGTTTCGTATCACAATACCTGATACGAAGAATTTCCAATTTTTTACAATTTTTCAGTATCTCGAACTCTGTGCTATAAGAACAATTTTCTATTATAACTTCTTGTAATGAGTTTTTTTGACTTTCCAAAGCTGAAATGATTCCGTAAAATTCTGTAGGAAATTCTTCACCACCAACTAAGCTAAATTGCCTAAGTTGCTCTTGTGATTTAATAATGTGTATAAGGGCATGAAATTGAGCATGAAATAAATGTGGCTCATAATCAGAGTAAAATTCTTCAAGTTTCAAAGCACTAATTTTCGTAGTATTCTTTGCCAAGATCCTTAATAATGTAGTAACGCTTCCAATGTTGAAGTCCGATATTATACCTAAAGATAAATCTTGAAGTTGAGAAAATTGCTTATTTTCTCTTAATGAATAAAATGTCACCGGATTAAACTCAAGAAATTCAGAAAAATGTAAATCTAATTTATGCAAGGTGGCGCCACTTTCAACGAATAATTTGAATAATAAATTGTTTATGCGACACATCAATGAGTTGTAATAGAGTTTCGAATCGACAAGCACTAGATAGATCCATTTTTTGACTCTACTTTCTAAACGAGATAAATCAAGGATCTTTAAAAATTTTGCATAATCAAATAGTGGTTTAGAAAATTTGACATTTATTCCACATTTTTTTAAACCGAATTTTTCGTCATCGCCAAGAGATGATAAATATTCGGAAATATATAAAGGTCTTCGATCGAATGAAAATGGATCTTGCCAAAGAATAGGAATTGATGTTTTGCACCAATGTCGGCTCACAAGTGCACACGAGTATAAAGAATAAATATCATTATTCAAATTATTAAGAATGTTCTCTATTAATTCGGGCATATTGCCCATAATTATTTTTGATGGCATGAGTTAGTTTTTTTTTTACTTAATAAGAATATATAGAAAGAATTTTAGAAAAGATGGTAAAATCCATTATTGTTTTGTAACAGGCTATAAATATTAGGACCGTGAGAAATTTAGGCTCGAAGTCTAATTAATCAAAATTATGTAATAATGACATGACATTACTAGGTGCTGATAAAATTTGCCGACAGCCGTTTCGCCGACAATCTACATATAGCCAACGCTTAATACAGTATAAGTCAAACAATCCCTAACCTAAATCAGGCCAACACTATCGTCGAAATGGCTGTTTGTGAAACATGTCGGCGAAATTGGTATATAATTTACCACAGTAATAAAATTGATTGGCAAAATATGCGTAAATCAAAAAAAAAAAAAAAAAACAAACCAAAAAAAAAATAAATAAAAAAATAAACAAATAAATAAATAAATTGATTCAATTCGTGTGCATACGTATTATACGTATTGGCGTTTTTTCTAGCAATCTGGACCTCCTGTAACACAGACGCAAGAGGTGATTACCGCGACATCAGAATAACTTAATTAGTCTGTAAATTTGATCAGTAGACAGCTTAGATTTTTTTTTTGCTGCTTGAACTTGTTTCTGATACTTCGAACTCCACCTCACCTAAACGGCCACGCTAGTTCAAGGTAGCATGACATTTAATAACATTTTAGAAAAAAGTTAATAGTAAATGTGATACGTATTATTGTGATTTGCTCAAGTGTCACTATTGCTGACTTGCTAATCATTGTAGTGACTCATTTGCTACGATAGATCAAAATAAAATTTCAATCAACTTTATTAACTGCCCGATATGGTGAGTATTTTGTCTCGAATGATCACGAATATATATATATATATTAATTGATCGGCTGATACATTGTCATTATTTATCATATGATTTTATCGTTTGATACATTGTCGGATGATTTCAAAAACTCATACAGGGAGATCCCCAAAATTTCAGGTCGGATGCATCGGAACCTGGTCGGACGCCGGAATTGAACAATTTTGCCCATCATTAAAAAAATTTTACTATTGAAAACCATAACCGTTCACCAAATAAAAAGTGCTTAGTTAATAATTTTACTATAGCTCCTCCTAACCAGTATAGCTAACTCTAACCCTAACACAGATGCATTACGACCGGAAATTGGTATCCTCTTGTAAAAAATGATTTAGAGTGCGATTTTAACGACATAATAACATGGTAATTTCGATTAGTAACCGTTAGTAGTATTTAAGTGGAACGAGATTTTTCCTAGATAAAATTTTTTCTGTCTTTTCTGCTAACGAACTTTATCTGTTTTTTCGTTCCACCTTACTCAACCCTAGCAAATGATCCGGTAATCTGCATAGAAGCTATTATTTGATGACCTTTCAAGGCGGCAGTCATTGCTTTTTTTTATTATTTTTTTTCAGACAAATTGTTGCTTGTCAAACAACAATCATAATTGAATTGTGAAGTAGGAAATGGCCTGTCAAGACGATAGTCACGAAGTATTTTCTTGTATTTGTGTACATGGAATAGTCTAATTTTTTGTTAGTGTGGTGTTTTTTTTCATCCTGACTGTAGAGTAACCGCCATAGCCTTTCTTTCGTTAAACTCCTAGATAAGATAAAATCGATTTTATGCAAATATCAAAGTAATAATACACGTAATATTTTTGGTCGCTAATAAAAAATCCATAACAAAAAGTATGTAATCCTTGAATAATAATGGTATTTACCTTAATAGTTATAAAATTTCTGATAAACCTAAGTGCAAAAAAAAGATGGTTTGGGACGAAAGTCGATCGAAATAATAAATCACTAGCTATTTTTCACTATTTATAATTTATTTAATTCTTATTACATTTCGAAGCCGTTTGAGAGCGCCCTTAGTCGATTGTCATAATTTGAATGTAGAAAACTTCATTAAAGCAATTTAATAATATTAATATACTAGCTATGTGCTTACTTATCAAAATTTATCCTTTTGAGTTTTGTTACTATTTCTTTTTTTTTAAAAAAAAACTTTTCGCTTTAATAGTTTTTAGTTAGGTTATCTCTAAATAAACACACTAGTGTCAGGAATGTGTTTATAGAGCGAGCGCACTTAAAAACTGTAATCAGATTTTTAAGTGAACTTTTTTGAGAACTAAAATAGAAGAAAAAAAAAGCAAAGCGCATTTAGAAAAGATGTATAACCTTAGAAGTTAGATTATATTTATACTGTATTATCTTATAATTACTGCATATTGTGTATCAAATTTAAGACACTCATTTATTTTTTCTGTATTGTTTATTTAAATCACATTTTGGTACATGTTTTGAATTGATACGTTTCTAATTATTATTTTTATAATGTTATTAATATATACACCAGTACCGATTGTTGAAAAATCTAAATTGATTTTAATCTCATGAGTCTGTTTTTTAAAAAAAAAATGGTATAATAAAACACGAATGATGTTCTCATGAATTATTAAATACAAGAGAACAGTTTAAGCAAGTATACTCTCAATTTTGAAATGCTCTTATGAGAAAATGAGAACATAAGATTTCAACACTGCTTGTACCTAATAAATGCAATGTTAATGGTATTGTACCTAGTCGGCAAAGTCATGAATAGCGTTGCAAACTTAATTAACTTTGATTTGAACTTTTTGATCGTTTGTAATTAATAACTTTATTTGAAAGTGACTCTTGCCAATATTCTTTCATATCTTTAGGAGTATTAGGACAAATGTTTGCAATATGTGTTCCATTTCTGCTAGTTCCAATACTTTGGACAATAATAGCAAATCGCACTACGATCATTACTTGTTATATAATAATCCCAAATTTTTTCCTTTTCATTTTAGTGGTTTATTTTGGTTTTCTGAATATGTTTTCACTTTGGTTTGACATGTTTAAAGATAAATTTGTAAAAGTTAGCTCGTCGATTATATTAATAGAAGCAAGTTTGAAGAGATTTTAATAATAAAATTATTTTGATTTTTATTATACGTATGTAAATAGTGATAGCTTAAATTAGTCATCCGATTTTTTTCATAAATAGTGACAGCTTAAATTGATCATGCAATTTATTAATGACAAAAACTATTATTGAATTACTGCAATTTTTGTATATACTGTAATTTTCTAAATATTGTAATTTTTGTATCAATGATAGTTTTTCACAATTTAATGGAGTTAAGAATTGCGGATGATATTAGAATTTGGTCTGTTTTATTATATTTCGGATTTTATTTTACTTTTTCATGAGATATAATACTATGCACAAGCCCAATTTGGTGGTTTATAGTCTCAAAACCACAGAACTGCCAAATTTTTGTACCATTACTTTGCTAACCTTTAAAACGATACCCATACTTTAAACTAATGATATAATGACGATAAGTATCACTATTAGTAAAGTTGGTTTTTAGATTATCCTAAAATAAAAAGATTTGTTTTTGAATGTCTTAAAATTCCTAAATTGTTTCAAATAATCCTAAATTGTCCTATATGCAAAAGCACTAATGATTGACCAGAATCAAATTTAGGTGGGTACTGTGTGAAGGACGGTATCGTACGTATTTGGGGATAAATTAGCATCCGTATCTTAATCATGGTGTTTTATTTTTTAGGATTACTGTAAACAGTGGCCTATGATAACCGAAGAATCATCCATTCAATTAATCTCAAATTCGTCACTTCTCATGGTACAAGTCACTCTCGATATAACAGACTCTTGATATAACGGAGACTAAGTAAAATCTCGATATAATGGATCAAGTTTAAGATCCACATCATAATAAATACTGCTTGATATAATGGATTTACTAATAACTCACGATAAAGGGGATTTTAAATAATTCATCACTATGTGCCCGAGGTACTACGTTATATTGAGAGCGAGGTACTACGTTATATTGAGAGTGACGTTGTTACCATCTAAGTTGGAAGAGCAACGGAGTATATACCTGATGGTTAAAGTATGTGGCTGTTATTAATGAAGGGCACCAAGACATCTCGTTGCCCTCCTCCCTTATTAAGATCTAAAGGGCATCCTTAAATACATGATTATGAATGACATTTATGCGTGTACATTTCATAATAACAGATCTTGAATGAATGAATTTTCATACTAACTAAATTACAACTCGTGATTATCATCTACTAATCTACATCGTAACAACATGTATACCTATTTTTGCAAATTTAAATGTTTGCTACAATATGATACAATACGATATTAGGGTGATTCATAGTTAACTTATTTCGAAACTAAGTTGGGTACAAAATGTCCTATTTCTGTTTTAAAATTTTGAAACCAGAAAATGAAATAGGAATTATCCGGAAACAAATTTGTACATATAAATAAACTGTAGTTTACAGTTTATTTATATTGACTATAGTTTTCGAATCGCACCTCTAAATGAGTAACTTTTTTTTTTTGATATTGTTATTATATTATCGCAATAAATTAATAAATAAATAAAAATATCACTTAAATTTTTTTAAAAATTCTTAAATAATGTTAAGATAATCTTTTATTAGTGTTTTTAAAATACTATTCTGCCTTTAATATGTAATTGTTGAAATATAAGGTATTTTATAATGTATATGTGAAAGATATCAAGTTTCGAAAGAAAATTCTTTATCATAGTATTTATTAATTATTATTATTGCTATTATTTCAATAAATAGATCTCATTAAAGTATTATTTACTAAAGATCTTATAAATTAAAATAAATACATCACTAATTTAATTCGAAATCAGAAACCTGAGCTTTAGTTCTAAATCACCCTATTAAGGGGTTTCAGAAATAAACTTTGTAAATCTTATTTTGAGAAAATAAGATGACGTATTTATTTTAAAATAAGAGCTGTACAAATCCCATTTATTTTTTAATTAAAATTTGAATACACTTATTTATAAAATCTTCTAATACCGTTTTATCTTAACATGCCTAAAATTTCACATCGACAAAGACACTTATGAAAGAATACTCAACTAGCATGAAAAAGGCTATTACTAAAGCTCTGGATAAAGAAATTGACGAACTATTCGAATTAATACAAGCTATAGAACTGGATCGATATCTTACTATACGTGAAAGAACAATTAAATCTACCGATTTTTTTCAAGTAAGCTATATAAAAAATATATATATAAGCGAAAGTTTAATAAGTTATATAAAAAATAATTTAAGTAATTTGAGCAAAGGTTCAGTAAACAATTTGAGCGAAGGTTTAATAAGTAATTTGAGCGAAAGTTTAGTAAGTTATATAAAAAAACACCTTAAGTGAAGGCTCAGTAAGTAATTCGAGCGAATGTTCATTAAATAATTTGAGCAAAGGTTCTGTAAGTTACATAAAAAAAAATAATCTGAACAAAGG
This sequence comes from Dentiscutata erythropus, assembly GCA_910591965.1. Classification (NCBI taxonomy): domain Eukaryota; kingdom Fungi; phylum Glomeromycota; class Glomeromycetes; order Diversisporales; family Gigasporaceae; genus Dentiscutata; species Dentiscutata erythropus. Next base: position 1,474 of record CAJVPY010004708.1, on the reverse strand, counting down.
TTTAATAAGTAATTTGAGCGAAGGTTCAGTAAGTAATTTGAGTGAAAGTTCAACAAGTAATTAAATAGTTTGTTGATCTGCATAATAAAAAAATTTTTACTTATTTCGTTAAATGGGAGTCTCTAAACAATCCCATTTCATTTTCCGATTTCAAAATTTTGATACACAATTAAGATTTTTTAAACTCTTATTTATTTCCGAAATATACTATTTTTTTTTTTAATTCTGAAACCCCTTATCAAATCAAAATAATCGAATATGTGCAATATTTTTAGAGTAATGTTGTAGTCGTCGTAGTTATGTTTACGACCGAAGTTGTTTCACGTACTCTATTAAATTTTTGCAGTGAATTTTTTCGTTAATGCGCAGAATGTTTCATAGACAAATTTTGAGCTATCGGCAATTTTTTAAAATTAATGTTGATTATTAAGAGATTTTATTGGTTGACGATCCGATAAGAGATTTTAATTTACAAAAAATGTCTGAAAGCAGTGTTCATTTTTCAAGTGCGCAAAAGTGTGCGCGCGTGTACGGATCCAATCAAATTGGGTTATTTAAAATTTTGATTAGATCCGCACACGTGCGCACACTTTTGCGCACGTGAAAAATGAACACTGTCTGAAAGTTAACATTTCGATGCACCTTTTTTTTCAATAATTTATCTAACATTCTTGCCTATTAAACAATAATTAAAAATAAATTATCAAATCCCAAAAAAAAATAATCTTTTTACTTTTAATATTAAGAGCTTTTTATATAAATAATCGATACCGTAATATGAATACAGTAACACAACCTATCTTTTAACAATTAACCATACTGACTGCTAATCTGTTTTACATTTATTTAAATTTAAACTTTCGGCCCAAAGCAAAAGGTTTTGGGTAGATGCTTTCCTTATTAAACGGGTAATAAAGGTTATACCAAAATTTTAAATTGTAAAATAATCAAATGAAGGAGGTGACGTAACTGAAATTGAAGCTTCGTTAGTGGTGTCGGAGGCAGAATCGCTAAAACTGCTGCGTCAAAATCGACGTCACGAGGCCTAAAAACGTGACGAAGACCCGAGCTAAAAGCCCAGGAAAAGGTGGCTGCAATCACGGCTAAAATGTGGCAAAAAAGCCACAAAAAAAAAAAAAAAATGAAGAATCGGGATAGAACCGATTCGGGCTTGGGGCAGTGCCAAAAGCTTAGCCGGAGGAGGCAAAGCTTTGCTGGCACGGCATGGCATAGAGTGGCGTTTTGGGCTGGGGTTTAGACTAGAAGTTCTTTGTTCTTTCCCCGCATGTAAAGTTTTATAAATATGGGCTCTTTTTGCCCTCAAATAAAGGATAATGAATCAGAATCAGGTGTGCTTGAATAAATAAAAATCGATTGTTTTAAAACCCACAATATACCCGATTTTAGCCTTACCTTGCCAAATCGTACCGCCTCTACCAATCGAGTATATCGAGAGGTGTGGGTTGGGTTTGTG
>CAJVPY010004707.1:0-12286 GCA_910591965.1 Dentiscutata erythropus | reverse complement strand
GTATTGTAAAATAATATAAAAAAATTTTTTATCAATTGTGTAACAATTTTATGACGTTCAACGTTTCCTCCTGTTACCCGGGATACGTATAGCTAGAGTTGCATACATTAGAACATCAATGACATATAGCATAATAGAGGTGGTGACGTATTGATTTAACTACTTAAATTTTATATGACGTGAAGGTGACGTGAGAGATACGTAGCAATCTTTCAAATATCTGCATCTATAGATATAACTATATTTAATTTATTACTTTCATATGATGTATTCCCAAATATAGTACCCTGGTTCCTCACACAATACCCACGGGTACTAAAAATAAAGTTCTTGATAAGACCCCGGGTACTGTATGCAGTGGCCAACGGTACCGTTAATACCCAACGGCAGGGTTGGCACATTTATCCATTGGAGAACAACTCCATTGACATTGCTCCATTGAGAATAATTTCTGAATGGAACCAATGGAACCAATGGACAACCAACTCCATTGATTGCTCCATTGAGAATAATTTCTGAATGGAGCCAATGGAGGCCAACCAACTCAACTAACTCCATTGACATTGATCCGTTTAGCCTGTTTATCATTAGGTCGAGCTATTGATATATGAGGCTAGAGATTAGAACCTATTCTTAATCGGCTTCGTTAGATATTTCTATCGGAGCCATTATCCTCACTGGGTTCTCCATTGGTAATTTTCTCAATGGAGCATATCCATTGCCAACGGCTCAGATATTTTTATTACGTGTTATACAGTATAATCAAATCAGAAAATGTACGTATACCAAAGAATTCATATATTGTATTTTACCTGTTGCTTTTTACATTGATCAAAATTTTGCTATTGCCTAATTATTTAATATCAGATTAGTCAAGCAAGCCTTTGAATTATACATGCATCGCGGCAAAGAGGTTTGATCATCACGAAATACGCGATAATTCTCAATTTGAGATCTCATTCAAGGACTTAATCATGGGGACAATAATTGGAGACCAAATCTCCGCGATCTTTTTTTTTTTTTACTAAACATACTGCCAACTATTTACAAATAGCTAAACTTAAAAAGAATAACAATATGTGTAAAATATAAATAAAGAAAATAAAAACAGAGAAGGAATAGGATAAATAAGTATATACTGCATCTAAATAAGAAAATTAAATAAAATAACTATATACAGATATATATTAAAATAACTATATATATATATATAATTAAAAATACTTCAATCAATAATTATATTATTAATTACAGTATATTTGCCAAATAATAAAAAAATATATAATTATAAATTTAAATAATTTTAAAGGTAAAATTAATTAAAATAATAAATTCAAACTAAATCCAATAAAAAATTTAAAAACATTTCAAATGTTTAGACATGCCATACAGACATGCCATACAAACATGAGGCACTTATACTCACGTACGTACAGTACATATACACACATTTCGTGTTTCGGTAAGCACCGAGGGATGAATTCTAGCACTATTTCAGTATTTGTGATGCAAACAAAACAATGAACACGGAATAAAGATAGTAAATTAGATTTAAGGCCACACGGTGGTACATTCACAATATTTTCATGATAGAACTGTAAAAGTCTTACACTAACCCAGAACCTAGACCTAATCTATAGTAGATTATCAAAAAAAAGTAGAACATTGGCGCCTATTTCTAATTCCTCGTGCTTTGCACTGAACGATTCCATAAATGACAGTAATGTATACAACTGAAAGATTCCATAAATGAAAGTAATATATACAAATAGTTTGTAAAATGATTATAAATTTTTGTCAAAATTGTTTTTATTCTCATTGTGTTTATGAGGATCATTTATACACGAGATTTCATACGGATCATGCTAGTATTATCTAGACGCATTGTAATACTTTAAACATGTATACTTATCATACTAAGAAAGATCAACTTGAAAGTATTTAGAAAAGAGTGTAGTGATCTTAGCGGATTATGGAAATTGATCTGTATTAACGTTAATACCCGTTTGTGATAAGGTTATGATCCGATACTTTGGAATACCTAAAAAGTATCACCTTGATTTGGTTGGTCTGGGCACACAAATTCATGGGATTGGAGACTAGTGGAATGCCATCCGGTTCGGGACGGGCAAAACTCAAAACTAAAAACAAATAAACTTGAATCAACTTTAAATCGAAAGCACTTGGATTCTAACTATAAACCGTATTACTGCGCGCCAAATTTACTGTATCGGACAAAAGTTTCCACCGAAACGGTTGAAATTTATTATTAATAATAAATAATAAATATAATGTAATGTATCGATAATAATAAATATAATAGTATAATAAATCAAAAGTTTATCAATCATTACTCAATCAATTACTTTAACCATATTGAACAGTCCCACATTACAAATGCTTTAATTGAAATAAGTTTAGAAGAAATAAATCCGAACGACTTTTATAATCAGAATGTTAGAAAATGTGCATCTGTGATATGCTAAGTAAAGTAAATAGGCGCGCATTAAGTAAAAAAGAATTTTTAAATATTTACAATTTGTTATTATTCAATTGGAATATTGGCTGTTCTTTACCATACCTAACATACCTAATGGTAATACATAAATCTGCAAGTAAAGTTATTTTCAATTCCTAAGCGAACCTAATATTTATGTGTTTATAGTTGATAGGTTGATAATATGCATTGAATTATGAATTTATTCAACAATATCAGAATACCATCGATACACATACCTGTCTTAAGTCTAAATTGCGCCAAATTTTTCTTAATTGCTTCTATCTCATTTTTTTTTATTTTTTTTGTTTGTTATACCTGTAAATAAATAAATAAACCAACGTTCTTTTTTTTTATTTAAAAGTTCATTTTGTGTTCTTATCCTCACCTCTCTCCTTTTCTTCAACCAACTTGAGGAAAGCCTTTCTTATTTGTACTTATCACTGCAATTCCTCTGTCATCAAATATGCTTTATGCTTTCTTTGATGCTTTGGTGGCTGGTTTTTATGAATAATTGAGGTTTTATCTCGTATCTCTTCCTTCCTTCTTTCTTTCTTTCTTCTAATTAAAATAATTCAAAATATCCATTTTTGTTAATTATAATTCGCTCGTTTTTTTTTATCCTTTCACTTAGTATAACTTTTCCCCTTCCAATTTAAATCGTTTCATTCCTTCTTATTCTCTCTTACTCATTCCGCTTCTTTTTTTGATATACAAAGATCCGGTGGCAATCGCATCTATTAATATCGATATCAGAAGTGGAAGTTTTTAATCGGCTCAACCGATCTTTTCCATTGGTTCAAAGTTTGAAGTTATAAATTATTTGCGATTAATTTTAAATTAACTCGTATCACATGATCCTGAACTCTGAACCAATACTGCACTATATATAAATTGTTAACGTTTTAAAAAAAAAATTTTTTTTTTATTACTTTTATTACGTCATATTTATCGTATAACGTTTTTTTTTCGTATAAAAATCCTGAGATTTTTTACTTGGCTGAACTTCTCTTCTCTTTCATACTTTTTATTATTTATAAGAACAAAAAATTTTAAATAAATTACCAAAAATCGAATACCTTAAGTATAATACACTTTTTCGTTAAAAAAAAAAAATTTTCAAGCCTCTTTGGTTTTATTATCTTTTTTTTTTTTCCCTTTTTATCCAAGAATAAGGTTGTAAGTTTCACGTAAAATATAAAAAAAAATTTTTTTTCCTTTTTGATCGGTAGTAAAGTAACATTATTAACAAATATATATATTTAATATATTTATATATAGTCATATATGGAGATGGGAGACACAGCCAGTAACCATGTATTTGCTGATTCGAAAGTTTATTACAGTGCTGATACCAATAGTGTCAGCGCTAGACAAGTTAGGGGCTTTGTGGTATATACTTTGGAGGCTTCTTTGTTGGTTTAATTTTTCTTAAATCAAATATATCTATTTAAATCATAATTCTATTTAATATTGGATTTTAGATGTCAAATATGTCAAATAATCAACAAAAAACGGTTTGTCCAAGTGATAGAACACCTCGTAAACGAAGAGCCTCTCATGGTAAAGTATATTTTCTATCACTTTTAGTCCCTTTTTATTTCATATTTGTGTCAAAATTCCGGATGTGAAAAAGGAATGGTTTTAAAACTTGGTCGCTCTCGATAGAGTTTCCTTGATCGAAGTCCTCCCTCCATACGATTCATATTACGAATTCAAATATATCGTCCTCATTTCGATCCATTCTACCTATCTTTGAATTTCGGTCAAAAGTTGATTCGGTTACTTCAATTTTATTGGTCTATTCATTCGATAATTTCATTCCCCCCCCATCGAGTCCACTTCGATCTATTCCATTTTTCACATACTAGATACTAGAAACTAGAAACTAGATACTAGATATAGCAAGGATTCTATAAAGCATGCATTTTTTATTTTATTTTTTTTAATTTAGTAACTTTTTTATAATCATTATTATTATATTTTACTTTCTTCTAAACTTTTTTTTTATACTTCTTTATATTTTTAGATCCAAAAATGAACAAACCGCGAAAGTTTATTATTGATGTAGAAGAAACAAAGCGACTTCTATTAGAGCAAGAAGATACCGATGGTGATTGTCAAATAACTATACATGATTCTGGTCCAAAAACTTTATCTGTTGGTACTGCGGATTCTGATGGTTATCAAAAATTTGAAATTCGTGGTACTTATCAATTAAGTAATCTTTTGCAAGAATTGGCTCTTGCTGCTGAGCATGGTCGAAAACATGTTGTCTTGGATGAAGCTAGATTAAATGAGAATCCTGTTGATCGTTTATCTCGTATGATAAGAAATCTTTTTTGGGATGGTTTAACAAGAAGAATTGATGCTGAAGGATTAGAAGCTATTTGTGCTGATCCAAAAAATAGAACTGCTGATCATTCCCCTAGAATATATATTCCTTATGGTGAAGATGAAATTTTCGCTTATTATAAATGGGTCTCTGAAACTCGTCCTCATTTAAAATTAGAAGTGGAAATGCTTCCTAAAAATATTACTCCTGAATATGTAAAAAGTATTAATGATAGACCTGGTATCTTATCTTTGGCTATGCATAAACATATTGATGATCAAGAAAATGTTACTTTTAAAGGTGTTCCTTTCATTGTACCAGGTGGTAGATTTAATGAAATGTATGGTTGGGATTCTTATTTTGAAATTTTAGGTCTAGTAGTTGATACAAGAATAGATATGGCAAAAGGAATGGTAGATAATTTTATTTATGAAATCACTCATTACGGAAAAATTTTGAATGCCAATAGAAGTTATTACCTAACTCGTTCTCAACCTCCTTTCCTCACCGATATGGCCATGAAAGTTTATGAAAGATTATCTGAAGATGATCAATCAAGGAAAGAATGGTTAAAAACTGCTATTCGTGCTGCTATAAAAGAATATCATACTGTTTGGATGAGTGAACCACGTTATGATCCTGAAACTGGACTTTCTAGATTTCATCCTACCGGTCTTGGTATACCACCAGAAACTGAAGCAAGTCATTTTGATCATGTCATTCTTCCATATGCGAAACGACTTGGTTTAACAATTAAAGAATATGCTGCAAAATATCAAGCTCTCGAAATTCAAGAACCTGAATTAGATTCTTATTTTTTACATGACCGAGCTGTTCGTGAATCTGGCCATGATACAACATATCGTTTTGACAAACGATGTGCTAACCTTGTTACCATTGATCTTAATAGCTTATTATATAAGTACGAAGTTGATATCGGTGAGATAATTCTTAGAATTTTTGATAATCATTTCGACATAGACGGGACCATCGAAACTAGTGAACCTTGGTTTGAAAGAGCCTTAGTTCGTAAAGAAAGAATTAATAAATATCTTTGGAATGAAGATGAATGCCTGTATTACGATTATGATATTTCCCAACAAAAACAATCAATATATGAATCTGTTACAGCTTTTTGGGCACTTTGGGCCGGTTGTGCTAGTCCAGAACAGGCAGAAAAATTAGTGTAAATATTATTTAATTATTAAATTATTTTAATTAATTATTTTAATTAATTATTTTATTTAAATTATTTTATTTAAATTATTTTAATTAATTATTTTAATTAATTATTTTAATTAAATTATTTTATTATATTCTTTTATTTATTTATTTATTTTTATTTTTTCATAATTTTTACAGTAAAGTATCTCTTCCTAAATTTGAGGCTCTTGGTGGTCTTGTTAGTGGTACTGAGGAATCTCGTGGTCCAATTACGTTAGATCGACCAAACCGGCAATGGGATTATCCCTTTGGTTGGGCACCACATCAGATAATGACATGGCGTGGTTTAGAAAATTATGGCTTCATGACAGATGCTCGAAGGTTGGCGTATCGTTGGCTGTTTACTATTACAAAATCTTTTGTAGATTTTAACGGTGTCGTTCCAGAGAAATATGACGTAGTCACATTAAGTCATCTTCTTAAAGTTGAATACGGAAACGTTGGTGTAGATTTCAAATTTGTGCCACGGGAAGGTTTTGGTTGGATGAATGCTTCCTATCAAGTCGGTTTATCCTACTTAACGAGTCACATGAGAAGAGCTTTAGGTGCTTGTACAAGCCCTGAAGTTTTCTTTAAGCACAAAGTTGCAAAAGATGTTCCTGCTGTACCTCTAGAAATCACTTCTGTAACAGAACATCAACGACTCAAAGCACTTGTTCTTGAAATTGACCATAATTTATCATCATCAGTTTCTGAGTCAACCACCGTTGATGCATCAGTAGTAAAAGACGATACAAAACCGGTGAAAGTAAAAGCAATTACCTTAGAAGTTGGGCCATAATATTACATCATTCGAGCACGTCATTAGAATTAATAATCATAGACTTTCATTTAGTATATACTCGTATTTTTATTTTCTTTCAAAATAACATAGACAGTATCGTTTCAATTTTTTTTTTTCATTTCGTTTTAAAATTCAAATGGGTACCTCTGAAACTTGCTTTTCTTTCGCTTTTTAAAATCTTTGCATGTGATGTTTTGAGTTTATTTTTTTTTTCTTTTATTTTGTTGAATTTATTTAGTCAATGGGATGTGTAAGACAATATTAGTTTTAGTTTTTTTATATTGTTTTTTTTTCTCTATTATATACTATTTGCAAATTTTATGTTTTTTTTATTGAGATTATTTTACGTTGTAAATAATTTATAGTACATTCTGTTTTATGCATGAATGAAACTGATCTATTATATATTTCACATGACTTTTATACCATTATATTCCTCTCTCAAGCAAGAAACATCTTTTAAATTTTTCTTTTGCTTTACGTTATCTTTTATCTATTCATACGCAAAACATAAATAATTATAAATATAGCAATAATCACCAAACAAATAAGTTTTTTTCTTTTCTCCTTCCGATTTACATAACCCTCCAATCATTGACAGTGTATAAACAAATCTTAAATTATATATATATTTTTGTCTGAAATTATAAATCACATAGAAATAAAGTTTTGAGAATATAATAATTACTTTCACTTCGTACGTAATAAGAGACCATACAATTTATCAATATAACATATGAATACTATTCTAATCCCTAGGGAATTTAGACTTTATTCGGTATATATACACTATAAAATAATGAACTGTCGTTTCATGATTTCAGAAAGTCCAATGGAATCAAGAATCTCATAAAAACCTAACCTCGACTAGATTAACCTCGGATTAGATCGGAGCTTACCTTCCATCTAATCGAGATTAGATTTTTGTTACGATCTGATAAAGACTACTAAATCCAGATTAGGGAAAATACATGAAACACAATGCTGCAATATATATTTATTTATTTATTCCATAATTAGCAAGTCAGTTCATCATGTGGAAATTACAATAAGATCCCGTCTAAATAATAAAGATGACCTGTAGTTGATCAAAAAGTTTTTTTTGAAAGAAAATCACCTGAACAAAAATAACTTTGGAATGAGAAATATTCGTAATAGATTACTCAAAAAATTTTTTTTTGATGTATTATATAATCTGTATAACTTGCCATTTAAATTTGATGTTTATACACAAAAATAAATTCTTTTTTATATTACTAAAATTTCTATAAATTTAATTTTAAAAAAAATGTTTATTTATTTCTCCGTATCGGAATGCAATAAATTTTCTCCGGTTATGATGTAATGGAAAAATCACACATTGTACGGGAAATAACATATGACAAGGAAGAAAATATATATATATAGATGATTAATCAATATCAATTTAGCAATAATGATAATAATAAGCAAATCTATATTATGTAATAATGTATATATATAGAATAATATAATTGTTCTCCTCTTGTTTCGAACAATCAATGATGATTTATACGTTAAGACTTTCATACTACAGTATATACTGACTATCATACTATATACCTGACTACTGTATTATACAGTATACAGTATGTACAAATTATAAAGATACAGTAGTACTTTTTTTTAAAAAAAAATTATTACGTATACGTAAACAGTAGGATTCTTATTTAAAAATATATAAATATTTAAATAAGTTGTTACTAAATTATTGTATATATAACTATATACAATATATATATATATAACTATATACAATATATATATATATATATATTGTAATTAATTGTTATTAAAAAATAAAAAATATTTTAACTAATAAAGTACGTATTAGGTATTCGTGTAGTAATTGTTACAATATTATACTATACGTATACGTAATATTGTAACAAAAGTTAAGATTTTATTAGAATGAATTTAATTGTCATGATGTATTTATATTTACTTAGTGTAGCCAATAAAAATAAATAAAATTTTGTGTATTCCAAACCCTAACTACTATTAGCTAACCACAGAGGTGTTTAATATAACAGCAGTTACAAATATATTTTTTATTTTTATATAACTTACAGTGTTTAAATTTATTTATAATAAAGCAATCCTTGTTTTAAAACGTAATTTAATATGTATAAAAAATAAATTATATTTTGTGTCTAAACTTAGATTGAAGATATCTCGACGACTACTGCATAAAATCGATGAAAATTTTTTTATTTGAAATATTACATATCTGTAGAATTCAAATAAAAATAATTTTGATACTAATTTGATACAGTGATTATTGAGATAACTTCAATCAAAGGTTTAAACACAAAATATAATTGAAAAGCCCGACAAGTTTTTTCTTAACTAGGGTTGGAGCATGCCTTGAGCAGGGACCCGAAAAAGTTTCGAAAAGATTAGATCACAATTAATCCATTATAACCCAATTTTTACCCTTTCAAATTATGCACGTGATATTTAACCAATTAAATTGTAGTATAAATATAGTAAATCTCATACACATTCACTCGTTAGGAATTAATATAAAATTATATAATATCTTAAATATTTAAATTAAATAGGCGCTCTGGTGACAGGCTTGGATGCGGGATTAATTTACAATGAATTTCCATATATTTGAAAAAACATAATTCTGAACTATTTTCGAAAGCATACGCAAGGTAGTTGTCTTGAGACGTAGGTCTTTATATTTTTGCAACAGATTAGCAAGCAAATATTAAGATTTAATTGATACTTGTAATCCACTATAGCTATGTTCTTGGCTTAAAGATAGTTTTTGCAATAGTAGTTTTAAATTTTAATGGTTAAAATTTTACTGTATATCACAATAAAAAACATTTTTGCTATAACTCAAAACATTTTTATAATTATGAAAATCAACTTTTTATATAATTATAAATCTGAATAACGCGGAATTGGAATGCAATTATTGGCTAGAATATGATTTTATTTTTTATAATTGTTTTACTATTTTTGTAATATAGAGTTATATAATTTAGGAGTTATATATGAGTGCCGACAAGCGAAAAAGGGAATTGTGAGTTTTCCAAAATTAATTTTACAGATCAAACCCCGAAAAATGTGATTTAACACACCATATAATTTATGTTGCGCTTAATTTAAATTTATCAGGAATCGGATCAGAAAGCGGAGCCGGCAAAAATCAAAATTCCCTGTTTTCGCTTGTCAGCACTCATATATGTATCTAAAGATACATATAATTGAATCATATAGGCAGTATCTGTAATTTATATTAAACCAGTGCTGTATTATATAGAAATAGAAACTTTATAATACTGTAATATTATCTTTGATTTTTATAATAATACTGTTTTAATATAAATTATGAATACCATCATGCTAAATATATTATTAATATAATATACAGTATATTAGAAAAATACTATATAATACTAGTGGTAATTATTATTATTTCTAAAAATTTTAAAGTTAGAATACAATTTTAGAAGTTTTTTTTATATAACACTATAATAAAAATTAGATATAAGATTTTAATTTTAGTTTTTGTAAGATTTTTAGAGGTTCAAATATTTTTATTTAGAGTATTTAATTAAAATATAGCAATACTAATAATAATTACTAGTAGTAATAAATAGCTGGGACTCACGGCCTAGTGGTCTAGACACTCAACCCACTATAAGCAGGTTTTGGGTTTAAGTTCAAGTAGATATGGATTTTACAAATATATAAATATACTTATTATAGAAAGTTAGGATGTTCAAAATAATAAATAAATTAAATCATATGTAAGTTAAATCATGTGATAAATTTTAGCAAAAAGTATAGGATTTTTATTTATATACTTATAGATAATAAAATTATTTAGTTTATTTAAAAATTGTTTACTATGTTTATTATAAACTGTTTTTTCTTTTTTTTTTTTGCTTTTTTTTCTTCTTTCTTTTATATTTTTTGTTGCTTTTTTTTGTAATATTCATAGCGATATTTTTTTCTTTTAACCTTTTTTTTTTGATTTTAAAGTTTTTTTGTTAAGTACAATTATACCTTTTTATAATTATAATCACATTATATAAAAACCTTTTTATAATCACACCTATATCTTCACCCAATTACTATCTAATATATAACAAAAGACCTCTATATAAGCATACTTCTTTATAAAAACAATTTTTAAAAAAAGTTCTTATAGTTCCAAAAATGTAATTATAAAGAGGTACAACTGTAGTTAGAATTTTTTCTTTTTACTTAGAAAGTTAGAAAAAGGAGGCAATTATAATAAGTCAAGATATAAAAGCCTTTGTTAATATATTAAGTTTCTTAATTGCAAAAGAAATTAATATAGAGAAAATTTTTACTATAGTATATTAAATATAGATAAGTATTGTTATTTCCACCTTCCATTTTTGTTAATACTACTCTTCAAATATTAAAAAGTGCTCTGAAAAAGGTATTTTAATTAAGTAAATTGTTTCAGTTTTAATAAAAGTTGTTTATCAGGCTTTTTCAGTTCTAATAGTAGTAAAATTATTAGTAGATCCTAAGATATATATATCCGAAGTTAGGTAACTTTTATTTACTTTTAAAATTAACTATTGGTCTGGTTTTAATGATTTTACTACTATTAGAACCAGAAGGCCTGATGAACAACTTTTATTAAGATTAAAATAAGGATTTATTTAATAAAATATCTCTTCTGGAGCACTTTTTAAATTTTGAGATGATACTAACAAAAATGAAGAGTGGCAATAACAACACTTTTTGAATATTTGTTGTACTGTATTTGTCACAAAGAGCTAAATTAGCTAATACTTGTAAATTAGGTCTAGTCAAATGACTATAAAATTATACTTGTATAAAATAGATATAAACCAAATTTAGTATTAAAGTTTAATAAAGTATTAATATGATTGCTGAATATTAAAAAAATAATAATAATAATTATTATTATTTACCAAAAGCAAAGCAATATAATTTTTTTATATTTATATTAGCATAAATATATTTAAGACAATTAGTTGTTTTATACAGTAATAATAACTTTAGTTAATATTTTTTATATTTCAAAAAGGCTATGTAAAAAATTTTTTTTTGTTCTAGCTATATCTATTACAATTTGATAACATATAATTTTATAGTTTTTTAATAACAAGAATTAAAATTAATCTTGTTTTAAAAATTGATCTACTTTTAATACAAGATTAGTATTGAAAATTAGTACTAAATAAAAATATATTCTTGATTTATTAATATTGCAATTTTTTAAAATTACATTTAAAATATTAGTAGAGCTCTAAATTAAAAATAAATTAATATTATTATAAAATTAAAATAATATATTAATTTTTATTTTTTTTTTTTTTTTTGTGTTAAGAAGACCTCTTTGGCCTGAAAGCTTTTATTAGGATTTGAAACGGTGTTTTATATGCAATTACAATGATAGTAC
>CAJVPY010004706.1:0-12288 GCA_910591965.1 Dentiscutata erythropus | reverse complement strand
AAACTTTCAAATAATTATATTGAACTTCTTGAAAAAGGAAATGACTTTAATGTGATTATTAAAGCAGGAAAATCTACGGACATAAAAGAATTTAAGGCTCATTCAGTAATTTTGAAATGCAGGTCTTCTTACTTTCAGAATAAATTAGAAAATATCAACAAAGATACCAATGGCATTATAAAAATTGATTTAAGTTCACATATTTCTATTCAACAATTTGAATTAATTATTAAGTAAGTCATATACTGCAATAATTTTAATTCATATTTAATGCTGTAATTACAAAATCTTATGTTTATAACTTTTTTTGTTGCTTTAATTTTATAATTAGATATATTTACGGAGGTTTCATTTCGTTGGAAAATATTGATACCAAAATTATTTTTGACCTTATTTTAGTTGCTGATGAATTCCTTCTTGATGAATTAATCGAATCTCTTGAAACTTATTTAATCGAGTCTAAATCTCATTGGTTACGCTCTCACTTTGCTAATGTCTATAAAACATGCTTTCAAAACAACAAACTAGAAGAATTACAAAATTGGTGCGACAACATTTTAGCTAAACATCCAAACATTGCTTTTGACTCTAAAGATTTTAATTCTCTTAATGAAAATGCATTAGTTTCACTCATTAAGCGTGACGATTTGCAAATTGAAGAAATAAAGATTTGGAATTATGTTATAAAGTGGGGAATTACGCAAAATCCTAATTTATCTTCTGATCCCGAAGAATGGTCTGATGAAAATTTTATGACTCTAAAGATCACCTTGAAAAATTGTTTACCTCATATCCGTTACTTTCAAATGCCTGGCAAAGATGTTGCAGATTATGTATTACCATATTCTCAAATTCTTGAAAAAAAGCTTTGGAAAGATCTGAATAAAAGTATCTTATCCCCTGATCATAAAGCTACTTCGACAATTCTACCACCTCGCATTATACTAGAATCAGAATTACCAACTAGATCAACCGAACCATTTTCAACCGTTATTAATGAAGAACATGCAGCTGAAATTACATCATGGATTGATAAAAATACAACTGCATATAGTATAGGTAATAATCCATACGAATTTAAATTACTTCTTCGTGGAAGTAGAGATGGATTCACCCGTGAATCATTTTGGAATTTATGCAACATGAAAACAAATACTGTTACGGTTATAAACGTGAAAGGTAATGATAATATTGTAAGAATTTTTGGTGGATATAGTTCGGCTGCATGGGATAAAAGCAAAACCGGCAATTATGCTAGATGTCAAGATAGCTTTATTTTTTCATTAAAAAATGATGCAGTCCAAAATTCTATTTTAAGTCGTGTTAAACGCCCTGACATTGCTATTTATAACGGTACTAATTTCGGTGTAAATTTCGGTGGTTGTTCTCTTGGTATGTTTTATAATTATAATGACCAATATCATGGCTGCGGATGGTATGAAAAACAAATTGGTATTGGTTCACTTAATACGAATATGAAGTGTTTCAAATTCATAAGAAATCCAAATAAATAACTAGAAAATTATCGTGTTTCTATCAGTTCAGAATGCTTTTCAAATTAATTGCTGTAGTCATCAGATATAGTGTTTCAAACTGATTAAATTTTTACAACTAGGCTAAGTAGTTAAATTTTTAATAGCTTTAACGGCTTAATTGGTACATAGTTAGGTAGGAATCGATAAACAAATTACCGAGCACCGATTTTAACAAAAGAGAATCGAAGATTATATTAAAGTTCACAATATTCTGGTTTATATTTTACAGTGTCCCATAAGATCTCAGAACAAGTAAGTCTGAGATTGAGAAACATGATTTTATAATTAGAAAAAAAACTCATCGATGCTTGAAAAACTCAAAGTTTATGACAAATGATGCTCAAAATTCAGTTATAATCTCTCTACAAATGTAAAAGCTTAACAAAATCTAGTTAGGCCGCCCCTTCAGACCCTCCCCTCTGGTTTATAAGATAGGGCAAAAAAAATTTTCTATATATATAATATGTCCAAGTCCCCTCCCCTAGGTGGGTAATTTAAAACAAAGAATTGAATTAGTCTGGCCTTACATTGTTAAACTTGCTATTTTGGATATTACTGTATTAATAATTCCTGAAATATATAGCGTTCATAGATAGATCAAGCTAAAATCCCATAATTACGCAATAAAATTTATAATGTAGAATCTGTTCTTATTGAAATATAAACCTTAATATAGAAATTATAGTGATAGTGCTTTCTAGAATATAGTACAATAATATAACAAATTTCATAATAATACCATATGAAAATCTCACATTTTACTGGATAGAAATTATATTTTCTGTTTTTATTGTATAAAAAGTGGTAAATTTAAATGTTTGTGACCATTCGGATTATACTAGTCTGTAGAGTTTGAAAATAACTGTCGCGGCTGAAGCTGGAAATTAGGGACCTTGATTTAAAAATAAAAACCCTACCAAAATCTACTTATACTCTTTTATTATTAAAACCACCACTAAACCCTAACCAAACCCTAAAAAAACCCCCTAACAAAAGTTCCCAAAATTTTTTGAAAATTTCATATTAAAATAATTAAAATTTCCAGCATCAGCCACGACAGTGATTTATATAGGTTATGTTGGTTTTGTAATGGACTTATCACGATTTGTATATTGATTTGCCGTAAAGTTCGGTTACTGAACTAACTCGCTATGGTGACATGCCGTATTTGCGCGTAATAACGCACATGCGCGTCCCAAAATAACATGCCCCTTTAAATATACCATATTCAATTTTGATCGAATTTTTCAGGCTAAGCTCATTAATAAAAGTAGGGCATCCTCTTGTAATGGAACCAATGGAGCTTTGGTCAATAGATACTAGTTTTTTGAGATCCATTGAGACTAGTGTGGCTACTTGATAGAGTTACGTATGTTGGTTTTGTAATGGATTTACCGTAATTTATATAGTAATTGACCATAAAAATTCGGTTACTGTACAGTATTACCAACTGTTGTGATGTCATCACTGGTTTAGATATAGATATGTTAGTTTTGTATTTGAATAATTTTGATTAGTATAGAGATTTTGCTGTAATAAATTGGTTACTGCACTTATCAATTATTGTTGGCATCAGTAATTTAAATAGTTGTGATAGTTTTTTATTGAAAAATTCGGTTCCTGTACTTTCAACTATTCAGTGATTTAGGTAATACGTGTATGATAGTTTGTATGAGTCCGTATTCTTTCATCGGCAATCACATCATAGACATCATATTCCACCGATAAGCTTATTTTACAAAGATTAGTTTACGGACAAGTTCATTTTGTAGACAGTATATTTCACCGACAAGTTTTTTTTTTTTATAAACTGCACTAATCTTAACTAATTCTAAGCCTAATCCTAACGATAATGACTAGAATTACTTTGCCTGTGAAATGAGCTGCCAGTAAATTATACTAATATTATACTGTCTACGAAATGAACTTGCCTGTCTGTAAAATAAGCTTGTCGGCGAAATGAGTGCCGGTGAAAAATGGTGTCTTTGAAGTGAGTTGACCAGAATCGGTTTTGTATTGGATTATCATAATAGTGATTTTCTGTCAAGTATTCGGTTACTGTAACATAAGTGATTTAGATAGGTATATGTTAGTTTTGTGTTAGATTAACCGTGTTTGATATAGAGATTTGCTCAACACATCCACAACTGAAGTCAATTTCACCAAAAGCCACATCGACCACAAAAAATGCGACTTTAAAGGCGGCTTCAATAATAATGAAATGGTGACTTCAAAAGCGCAACGATGGAAACGATTCAAATGCTACAAAAAACTAAAGTGAAAGTGAGTATAGTACAGCGATAGCAATACAATTGATAAATGACACTAAATTTTTTTAAAAATTCACCGAACATTCGAGCATCAGTAAAATTTTTTTTACTAATGCTCGAAATTTATCGATTCCACTATCTGCTATTTTAACTTTGAAAATTTAACACAATATATAAAATAATAAAACTACATTACATTCTTAAAATGGCATATAAGTAAGTTACTGTAACTGGGCAATTGGCTTATACTAGCACTTTATGCACTTTATAGTAAGCATGTAGTACATACATCCTGTACGTATGTATGTATATGCATAAATGGATGAATGTAACTTTTCTAATTTCTTTATTAGTGCGACAATTGAGTCTGTAAATTTTACATATTGTATAAGAAAACAATATAACTAAAATTATATCAATCTTTTGGATTTTCTCACCTTTAACAAAAGTAATTCTTTATTGCATGTGTGTATTACCTTCAATTAAATAATTCTTGAATTTACTATATGCATTAGAGTGTCTAGACTTATGCGATTTCATAAAAATCTCTGAAATTGCATATGTTTGAACAATCTAATGTATATAAGGTTCAATTATTTGGATTTTTTTCTTGTATATATATTTCAATTATCTGGATTTTCTCACCTTTAATTATAGCAGTTTGCAAAAAGGTATGACCTCTGCAGATTATAGTATCATGTAAAATCACGAGAAATTGGCCGATTCTATTTGATTTTTCAATTCTTAGAGAATTTTAAAGATTCTGAATAAAATATAGATATTATTGATCGAAAACTATGATCAACAGGGAATTAAAATCCCAAAATTTTCTGCTATCATCATGAAATCACAGGGTCACGCCTTTTTTCAAACTGCCATAATCAACCCAAGTAATGAGCGCAAAATAAAAATTCTAATTAGAGAGTGGAATCGATGAGTTTCGGGTATTAATTGATCACAAACTCTAGAATTTTGAGCATCAGTAAAAAATTTTGACCGATGTTCGAATGTTCAATGAATTTTTAAAAAAATTTAGTGTCATTTATCAATTGTATTGCTATCATTACATTTTAAATATATAATTTATTGATTATATATTTAAAATGTAGCGATAGCAATACAATTGATAAATGATACTAAATTTTTTTAAAAATTCACCGAACATTTGAATATCAGTAAAAATTTTTTTACTAATGCTCGAAATTCATCGATTCCACTATCTGCTATTCTAACTTCAAAAATTTAACACAGTACATAAAATAATAAAACTACATTACATTCTTAATATGGCATATAAGTAAGTTAACCAGACAATTGGTTTACACTAGCACTTTATGCACATTATGGTAAGTATGTAGTACATACAACCTGTACATATCTACGTACACACATAAGTCTGTGAATTTCACGTATTGCATAAGATTCATGAAATTCAAAATTTTGATAACAATATAACTAAAATTATATCAATCTTCTGGATTTTCTCACCTTCAACAAAAGTAATTCTTGTGTATTACCTTCAATTAAATAATTCATGAATTTATTATACATATTTAGAGTATCTAGACTTACGCGATTTCATAAAAATCTCTGAAATTGCATATGTTTGAACAATATAATACATGTAAGATTATCAATTATTTGGATTCTTTTTCTTGTATATACATTTCAGTTATCTAGATTTTCTCACCTTTAATTATAGCAGTTTGCAAAAAAGGTGTGACCTCTGTAGATCATGTCATGTAAAATCACGAGAAATTGGCTAATTCTATTAGATTTTTCGATTCTTAGAGAATTTTAAAGATTCCAAATAAAATATAGACGTTATTGATCAAAAACTATAATTAACAGGGAATTAAAATCTCAAAACTTTTTTATTTCCATCATCACAAAATCACAGGTTACACTTTTTCACAAATCGCTATAAATAATTCTTTCTTGCATATGTACTATACGTTTTAGCTTATAATTGTCTAGATTTCTCACCTTCAACTGCATATGCATATCAATCGTCTGGATTTTCTCTCCTTCAATTGCATATGCATATCAATCATCTGGATTTTCTCACCTTTAATTAATAATTCTTACAATACTATTATTTTACTAATTGTCTCACTTTAAGTAACATGGTTCTTTTTTATATGTGAGTATCAATTATGAATTTTCTCACTTTTAATTTGTTTTTGCATGTACATATGTATGTACATACTTGAAAATAATTTTCTTGACTTTATAGAGCGGATTCTTTGTTTCTTCTTCTTGAGCTGATAACATTTGCAATTTGATTTTTTTTCTTTAATTAAGAGAGAAGCACGTGAAATAATATGCTATAAATTCTCAGATAGTGATATAATCCCATACACATTCTATAATAATATGCACCTTATGTAACTTACCTATGAATTTATGATTTTGTTAATAATTGATTGACTCTTTTATTTTAAAATAACACACAGGTGCCTTAAAATTTATATAAAAGATATACTGACTTCTAAAGAATTTTTTTTTTTAAAAAGAATGATTAGAAAAAGTATAGATTTAATTGAAGATTCAAATATGGATTTTGTCAAAGAAACAAACCCAAATCCAATTGGTGATGAAAGTGAAAATGAAAGTTGGAAGTAATCTCTAATACAGATAAGCGTAAAAGCGGTAAAGCTCCATCGTGGGTTTTTAAAGAGAAGCATTTTACAAAGGATGAAAAACAAAGTAAGAATGCAAATAATTAGTATTTTTTTATTTTTTTTTGATATTGAAGTAAATTGTTAGAGGATTGTATTCAGTATACATACTGTAAAAATTCCTTTAAGCATGATGGTAGCAAAACAGGAACTAGTACCTTGATTTGACATTTAAAAATACAAGTTGCAGTAAATATCTTCAAATGAAATCGCAACAACAATTGCAATTTTCTTCTTTTGGCATTACTGTTTACAAATTCTCTCAAGAGAGAAGCCACCAAGACTTAGCAGAAATGATTATCATGCATGGATATCTGTTTTGTATGGTTGAACATGAGAAATTCTTGCAATTTGTTAATAATTTGCAGCCAAAGTTTAAGATAATAAGTAATAAGACAATACATGAAGATTGTCTGAAGTATGTTATAGATTTTGAAGTAAAAATACATATGATAGTACAGAAAGCCCCTGGAAATTTAAGTTTTACAACATATCTTTGGACTTTGAACCAAAACTTGGGATATATGGCTATTATATATACTATATATTTATTTATCAATATATATTTATTTTTTTTTTTAGTATTTAACTGCTTATCTCTTCTAGATCATTTCATTGATAAGAATTGGAGTATTCGAAAATTAATTTTGTCATTTAAATTAGTTTCTGCACTACACATCGGAACTGCTATCAGTTATACGTTTCTCAAGTGTCTTGACGATTGGAATGTTACTTCTAGGGTAGGTACTACAGTACATTGACTAAGAAACTAACAAAAAAAAACTTATAATAAGCTATAATAATGGTTCTGTACAGAAAAACATTTTAAGTACATATATATCTCACATAGTAATGTGCTATTTATATGATACCTAAAAAATTTTAGCGTACATTATGTATTGTATGTACGTATAGTTCTTTTCTAGCATCTGATTCAAAAATTTTAGTATACAGTACGTACAGTACTGTACGCAGCATATCACTAGTCTCATATAATAATTAATGCCATATGACGTTCTACATATTAGAGCAGTTTAGAAAAATAAGACAATTACTATTTGTACACAGGGTGTTTAAATACATAGTTATACAAACTAAATAGAAAAGCCAATCAAAATATAAAATTAAATGCAGTATGTAGATTATTTTTGTACAACAAAAATAAAAAAAAAAATAAATAATTAATGTATCTAAAAATTTTGCTTATAAAACTATTTTTTGAGGTTTAAGAAAAAAATTCCTTGTAAAATTTTACTATAAACAATGTTTTTTACTAATTATAACCTTCAATTGTAACTCTAATATCAATTAAAATATTTAATGTTTATATATATTTTTTTAATTATAAATTATACTCGTGTTTCAAATACCCTGTGTATATTTAGTAATATTCAATAAAATAAAGCAAATAAAAAAAGTTCACTATTAGTTAATGGAAATCTTGTTTTACTATAGTATTTTTTGTATAAGTAATATTAAAAATAAGCATTTTGTTAATGCATTATGTTATTTAATAATTAACAGTTTTTTTATTATTTATATACTTATTTATCATTTTACAGATATTGGCGATTATATTGGACAATGTGACAAACAATGACACAGTGATGGCTAATATAAAATATAAACTAAGTGAGCAGAACATGCTCATTAATGAAAATTTGTTGCATCAATGCTGTTGTGTACATATATTGAACCTTGTAGTTACTGATGGACTTAAAATGGTAAAAGATACTATGGACACCATAAGTAAGACAAATGCCACTCAAGCTTCATTCAAACTGCTATTTAATACTATTACATAACTTCATGAACATACATGTCTGTAAAGTCATGTGATAGCAATTAATAGTAGTTTTAATAATAACGTGGGTGGCATTCTAATTAAACCATTCAACTAAAAGAATTTTTAAACTTTGCCAGTGTTATAAAGCAATAAGAAATTGCATTTATAAAGGCAAATATATATTTTGGATTAGAATTATAATTAGATTTAGAATTGTTTTGCATTTGAGTGCATGGGAGTAAAAATTTGAAAGTGGATATTTAATTATTTCTATAGTGAGTTTAACTATGATAATATATAATTTATCATATTTAATTAAATGTTAGATATATATTAAATGTAGTATTACTAAAATTACTAGTCAACCAATTGCACTAATCAATATTAATAAGTAATATCATAATTCTTTAGGAGTTAAGTTCTTCACTATGAATATTTAAATATTCACTTTCACGTGCTCATTTAAAGAATTGTCTAACTGTATTTTTAATAAAATTTTATAATACAGTCAATTCTCTTTAAACTGAACTAGTAATTGCTAGGCGTACAGTACTATACATACAGTACTGTATGTACTGTACACTAAAATTTTTGCCGATCACTTGTTCCAGCAATAAGATGCCAGAAAAGAACTATACGTACTGTACGTACTGTATGCTAAAATTTTTCAGGTATCATATAAATGGTATATTACTAGTAATTGCATATTCAATGATCAATAAATAAATAAATAAATATATTATAAGTTTGACCAATATTCTGATCATATAATGCTTAAAAGAAAATTAGCTATACTTACTTCATTATTAATGTTATAGATCTGAGATTGCGTGAAGTGGATTCATAGTTCACAACATTGACAGCAAAGCTTTGAGGATTCTGCTGTCGAATATTGTGATGAATTAGTTTCAAGCCAGCGGCAGTACTTGATGTAGTTACCCATTAGAACTCAACATATCTGATGTTGAAGTCTACTATCCCATATAAAGATGTATTTGAACATCTTGCACTTTGTAATACTATCTTTGAATCAATTATGCCCTTGGATGAAAATTGGGAAAAGGCAGAGTGTCTCTGTGGTTCCTTAAAACCATTCTATGAAAGTAATATTAAATCTTTTTCACTTTACCGGTATTGCTTACTACGCTAACAAGTATTTCACAGTAAGTTCATTTAGTTGACATCACATTGGGTATTTGATAAGTTTTAATAAATTTGTCACTTGGTGTGATGGCAGCTAAATAAGCTATTGACAAGCTGATTGTAGTAAAGTAAGGCAGAACCGTAAAGCACATACTCACTCTATACTTCAATATACTGTAGTTACTAATCTTATCTCAGGAACCACTTACTCCATGGCAAACATTTTTCTTCCTCAATTAATAAAAATTAAAATACACCTTGAACGAAATAATACTAGCTCAGATTCTTTTATTTCTCGAATTACTAGGCCAATGCAATCAAAATTTGATAAATATTGGGCAAACACTGGAGATTTGTATTGCATTGCATCAATATTGGATTCCCATTACAAGATGGCTTTGCTGACTCATATATATAATCAAACTATGAACTTCATATGATGAAGCAGAAAATAAATTAGCTTCTATTAAATTGAGGTAGGATATAATAGTTATCTCAGGTAGTTATGTAACCAAAATTTAGCAGATACAACCAAAATTCAGAGTTGGAAATAGGTGTCTAAAATTCGAATATGTGAATCCAATCAAATTGTTTAATTTCTAAAATTAACAATTTGATTGGATTTGCACATTCAAATTTTAGACAATAGCAATAATACTGACCAATTGTGTTATAACAAAATAAGCATTGTCATGGGGTAAATAATACCATAAACTAGAGTTGGGTAATGAAATCCAAAACTATATATAAAATCCTGAAACCCTTTCTGAAAACCCAAAACCTTTTCTGAAACTTTATACTATACTAAAAGAATTAGAATTTTAATTTTAGACTTTAAGACATAAAGTACATAATAATTAGATTGCATTTCAGAAATGTTTTTGTTACTTTATAGTAAATGTGCATTAGTTATTAATATTCTAATTTTAAGGTTTTGGAGAGGTTTCGGGTTTTAGTGCCCAACTCTACCATAAACACAATTTTACTCCTTATATTACTATATAAAATAAGATGAGTTATGTTTAAGCTGCATTAGTCCTTTAAAGTTATAAAAAGGATATAACTTAGTTAAACACCTAAATTCACTAATTTTATAATACTTTCCTTTTTATTATATGATCCAAATTACCAACAGCATGACTTTGCAAGTTGTCTTGTACCATAAATTCTATATTTTTGAGTATAGATTATCTATCGTCTGGGCAATATTACTTATATGAAATACTGGTTTGTTAATGAAATTTTAATTATCAATTCTGACCCATTCGACCTGGAATCTGCTAAATTTTAGTTGCATGCTAATCTATTTATTGGTCTGTCAAATTAGCCTAGGTGACTACCTAAAGTATGAGTCATATGATGATATTTATAATAATGCATGACAGTGTATACTAATAAATTGATTAATAATTATGCATTATTATAAAACTTACAATTTTGGTGGTTACTCTGACTAATTCCTATTGAAATAGACTATGCGCATTCATGCGCATTCAATGAACATGATTTCCTAAAGAAAACTTTATTATACGTATTTAATGCGTGTGATTCCTGAAAAAAATTTTTCACATTTATGAACTATTTCCATTTGATTTGTGGCATTATCGTATATGTATTAATAATTTTTTCTCTATATTTTAGAATAACAATGATTTACAATTCAACATATATACAACATGCAGTTTTTTTTAATAATGCAGTATTAGAAAATTTCTTAGACATTCTTCAGAATAAAGAAATGCAAAGCTCAGATACCCTCTTGATGCTGAAAGAGCTAGTATTAAAAATGAATTAAATAATTTTGAACAATATCTTGCTGACTTGCTTTATCCCCATACTTGCACAAAACCATTTGATATTTTAGTATAGTGGAATGCAAATGTACAAAAATATCTCTCTGTGTTATTGATGGTGAGGGATATCCTTGCAATTCCGATAACTTCAGTAGCATCAGAAGCAGTTAATAAACTTTTAAACTTTTGGTTATTATTTTAATAAAATATAAGCTAACTTTTTTTATATTTAGATATTTAGTTCTGCCAGAAGAATTATAGATGACTATTGATCGAATCTGAGTTCAGAAACAGTTGAAATATTAATACGTGGTCAGGATTGGATAAAAAATGCATCAGACTAAGATTCAGTATCCTGGCAGTTTCTTTTTCTCATGTTTTCTTTTTATATATTTTTTTTTATTTTCACGATTATTTTTTTCATGCAATGTATTTAGAATGTGAATAAATATTTTAAATCTTTAGATAAATAAATATTTTATACTTAATAATAAATAAAATAAAAAAGTAATTTCTTATAACTTAGACTAGTTGAAGTTGATTTTTCAGTTAACAACATTTCTCTTTACTGAAGTTTCCCCAATAAGCGAACAATCAATCAAACCACTGGATAACTCTTGCCAATTACTTTATTTCCATTGACCAATAAATTGGCCAATTTTTATATGTCTATTTCATTTTACCCCTCCTTTCCCCCTCTCTCAAGAGTTCTAAAGGTGATGTTAGCCGAAGAATTAACTTTGAATAGCCTTATATTAAATACTTAAATTAAATGAATTAAGTAGGAATATTTAAAATATAGATTAATAAAATACATTTTATACTCGCTAAGTGCTTAAAGTAAATGAAATTAAATAGCAATATTCATAATTTGAATAACTTTTTAAATACTTAGATTATTAAAAATTCTTATACTCATAAAATTAATATGAATAAAATGAATTAAAAAGAAATGCTTACTATAAAAACATGTTTGCAGTTTAATTATTCTATGTTGCAGATAATTAGTGTTCAAAGATAAGCCGGCTTATCACGGCTTGCTGCGGCTTAATGCGGCTTATCACGTGATAAATTCGAATT
>CAJVPY010004705.1:0-12288 GCA_910591965.1 Dentiscutata erythropus | reverse complement strand
GGTTCAAAGATCTGCAAAATTTGTGGTTCAGGTTTAGGTTCAGTTCAGGTTCATTGAACCTAAATTTGAACTGAACTGAACCTAGGAACCCTAATGATACTTTTTTCTATCTTCGCTATTAATCATTAATAGCAGAAAGTATTGTATGATATAAATTAATAGTGGAAATTGTATCGCATAATTTGTACTATCAGCTTGCAAGCCTTTCAAGCCAAATTCGAGCCAAACCCAAATTCCAATGAGCTGGCTTAATTCAGAACACTGCTCAAGGCTTAAGCTATTGCTTTATAACTATAGTTTAAGCTATAGTTTAAGCTATAGTTTTTAAGCCAGTTCTAAATTTAATAAAGCTATGTAATATAATATATATATTAGAAATTTCAAAGCTAACAAATAAGTGATGCATTTTAAAATTAAATTATTCAAATTGAAAATCAGATTGCCAGGATAGTTTTTAAAACTGAGTTGCCAAATTATTACATTTGGTTAGTATAGCTTTTTAACTGCAATTGTCTATTAATTGTTTATAATAACCCTGAATTTTAGTATTCTAGAGGTTAATTTGCATAAAGCTACTTGATATGTAAGTATTGAGGCAGCTTTTGTTTTGAATCATCATAAGACCAACATGTGATATATTTGATCTAATAATCGATCAAGTGATTGATCAGTAAGTATAAAGTAATCTTTATATAAAATAATGTAATAAGAAAGTTAAAATAATTAGTATGAGACAATTAGTTAGTATATAGATATATTAGTAATTAATAAGATATGTAAGAGAAATAGTTTTGTTTTTTCTGCAAACTTGATATTTGTTTTGGTTACATCACTCTCCCTCTCTACCCAGTTTTTTTCAGAGTGGCTTGTTAGAATGACAGTCATATAAGATGCTAAAGTTGATGTAATTGTTCTAAGCATATAGCATATTAGGACAACATTTATATAAGATATTAGGTTTGATGTAATTGTTCTAAGCATATGGCCTGTCAGAATGATAGTCATTTGTATAAATTATAATGCATTCTATAGTTTTATGAACTGTTGGGACAACAGTCATTTGTACTAATTTCTATTGTATTTTATGATCTGTCAGGATAGTTTAAAGAAAAAAAAAAAAAATGTAAACGATACTTCAAAGGTTGTATAAGTTGCTCGATTCGATTAGCAAAAAGGAACACTCCAAATGTATTTCCATAGCAAGTCATCAGAAATGAGAGACAAAACAAAGTGTTATACAAACTAAGAAATTTTACTAGGTTTTGCACTGAACAAAAGACTATTGGAACAATGTACTATTAATATACATACTTGATGTGTTAATTAATGCAAGTAGCAGTTAAATTTGCCAAATGCTTATTATTATTAATTTATTGTTACTCAATGAACTCAAATATTACTAGCTCATTCAGCTCTGAAAATAACACATAGTATATAGCAGCCATTTACTGCACCACTGCCCATAGTTTGAAGTATTGTTTTTTGATATATCAAATTTATAAGTAATAAATAAAATTAAAAACAACACTTATTAAATAACTAGTATTTACTATGTATTATTTTAACTCTGCACTAAAGGCTAAGATTTGTTGCACATATAATAATCAATATATTTTTTATTGTTTATTAAATTTTAACAAGCTTTATTATAAAAAAAATTGCCACTAGAAGGTAAAATTTTTGTTAAAGTATAAAAGTCACTTTGTTATGTAAATTTTGTTACTAATTTTAAAATAGACAAATTTTTTATATTATTTCTAGTCATTTTATATTATACTTGATCATAATTGAATCGTTGGACAATTATGCTGTTTTTGGTCTAGCCTGGGCGGCTCACAGAAGTATTGGTCTACATAATTATTAAAATGATCAATTAGGCTGTCTAAATTAATTTTTTGTATAGAATTGGCTTCAGAAACTGCCCTGACTATTTTTCTTTATTTATCAATTAGCTTTTATATACAAGCTGAGTCAAGCCGACAATATCCCTACTCATAAATTATTATTTCCAGTTTTACTAATTGTAGGTTTTGGGTCTTCACTTATATTTTAGAAATAACTTAATTCAAGGAAATAGCTTTTGGCTAACAATTAATAAAGCAGGAGAATAATATTTTCATTTTCTGCTTCTTAGAATAAATAGTATTTAAATTTAGCTATTACTTAATAATAAATATGTAATAAATTAATTTAGTAAATTAATCAATTAATAATAATAAAATAAAATTAATAAAATTATTCTTTTTAAATATGTCATCTGTTGAATCTAATATTGTATAGTTATTGATTGACAAAGCAAATAGATAAAATTTTTCCAGTTAATTAAACTTTATCATTGTTTCTTTTATAGTACAGTGTAATGTATTACTTTAATCCTTCAAAAATTATAAAAGGAATGATTTAGTTAGTAAAAAAAAAAAAAGCAATAAACTTATAACATAACTTGATTTGGTTCTAAAATGTCTGATTATTACACCACCTCTGAAGAAGAATTTGATTGTAATAATATTATTTTTAAGAAAGAAGAAGTTGTTTTATCTAATAGTACAGTAAATAGAGAAAATACTACAACCACTGTATTGCCACTACAAGAAGTTTTGCCAAATAGTTTAAGTATAAATTGTAGTAAAAATAAAACATCACTTATATGGAATTTTATAAGTGAGCAAGTAGAAGGAGATAAAGTTATTGCAAGAATCTATAGAAAATGTAAGCAAAAATTTAGTCCTATAACAACTACTAGTGTTTTAAATAATAATCTTAGTAATAGCATGGAGAACTTGTCTTGAAGAAAAATAGCTAATCAAAAAACCCTATAGTAAAGGAGATGCTTAATGCAAGAAAAGTGTTTTGATACTGTTTTTAATCTTGTTGTTTGCTATCAGCTTCTATTTGCAATTATCAAAAATCTCTAGTTTCAACAAATAGTAAACATATTTCATCCAAGATATAAACTTCCATCATGTTAGTATATAAAGAAAAAGATAATGCATCAGTTTACAAGTTTTACCACTAAAATCACACTCACTGCAAACATATTGACATCAATCTCAAATCAGGTCTACTTTAGTATTATTGTTTATTTTATTAATAGCAAGTAGCAGATGTGTCAACTATTACTGAACTTTATTCATTTTGAGTATCCCTTAAACTATCAGCAGTTAGCGGCTATATTTGGCCACTAAAATGTCAAAATTATTGTTTCTGATCTAATTTAAAATATTTTAAAAAAAATTTATATATTAATATTTAAAAATGGATAAATATTTTCGTAGCACTTTGTAATGTGCTAATTCATCACATGTATATTTAATTATTATAATTTGTAGATCTGTATAATTAATACTTCATTAGAGTTAGAGTAAGGTTAGAGTTAAGGTTTGGGTTAGCAGTTAGAGTAGGGCTTAGTATATACCAAAATTTTACAAGAAATTTTTTTTGTTAAAGCTCGAAAAGTAGTTTTCTAGACAAAATTTTGAGATATTAAGAAATTTTTATTTTTGTTATACAAAAATAATTTACCTGATCTTCAAATTTAATTGGTTAATTATTAAAAAGCGATATATAAGCATGCTGCAGGGGTGCAATGCCTATTTAAATCCTTTAAAAATAAGGATTATAAAATAGTAATATTTATTTTTAAATTATAAGAAAAAAAAATGAAGTTGTCTATATAATAAAAATTTTAAAAATCAATTTTTTTTTAAAAAAATACAAAATTTTATCTTTATTCATTAACCAACTTTTTAAAATCCTGAATATAAGTCCCATATAATTCTGATGCAAATTAAAGAAATTGGTTTAAAAAATAACTTTAATTAGTAAAATTTTTATAATTTTATAAATAAAGTTTTAACTTTGTATAATAGTAAAGATTTTTTTTAGAGACAAAAACATATAAAAATTTAAAAATTATTAAAAATATTTTAAAAATTTAATAGTAAAATTTTAGAATTGACTATATTTTAAACTAAATAACCTTATTACTATTTAAATTAAATCAAAAATTTTATTTAATATTAATTAAAAATATCTTAAATTTTTATTTTGGCTTAGAAATAAGAGAGTATATACTTAATAAAATTTTATATTTTTGTAAAAAATAAAAAAAAGATATTCTAGCAGCCATATTTGGCTGCTGGATAGTTTAAGAGATAACTACACTGTGATATCTATAAAAGAAAACCTTTGTGATTCTATAAATATTAGTAATAAGATAATTGTACTTACTATTAATAACCACTCTATGATAGTATTGTATAGAAGTTTAATTAATCAAGAATGGGATTTACAAAGATTTTGCCACTATCGCTACTTAGCTCATGCCCTTAATCAAGCTATGCACCATGGAATACAACTTAAAACTTAAGTAATTAAAAAAGTATAAATTTTGTAAACATAATTAAACAATTAACTATTTTATATAATGCACTTTATCAATTTTGTGAAATAAATAAAAATGTTATATCAAACCAATTGCTAATATAAATACTCATTAGAATAGTACCTACAATATGCTCTATAAATTCAAAAGAATTCATAATAAGTTAAGTTTACTTGTAACTGCTTATAAAAAACAACTAAAAAATAATTATCTTAATAATAAAAAATAGGAGATCATAGATAATATGGTTGAATTGTTAGGACCTATGTTCATTGCAACAGAATTACTATCATCTTTGGCTATCTTTGATATCTGTTTAACTTTTTTAGAACTTCTTTTCTATTTTAATAGATTTTTAGATAACAAATTATATTTAATAGAGCAGTATATGATAGCAGATTCTATTAAGTCTAAGTTAAATAAATACTGGTCTATGCTTAAAGAATTAACTACAATTGTAACAATTCTTGACTCCTTATCTAAACTTATAACTTTTCTTACTAGTGATAAAGATGCTGTTCTTACTAGTTTATGAAGCACAATGACTCAATATAAATTACAAGTTCCAGCAACAACAACTATATCTGCTTTTATCTCTATCTCTAAACTGCTATTTAAAGATAAAAGAAAATTTTTTAAATCATTATTAAACACAACAACAAACAATTGAACAAATTTGATAGAGGAACTAAAGCATTATTTGTCTATACCTATGACTATTAAAAATATTTTATTATTATAGTGGGCTGAAAATAAACTCAAGTTTCCAACACTTGCAAAAATGGTATGTAACTTTCTTGTGATCCAAGGAACAAGTATTCCTTATGAGAAGTCTTCTCTACTGCAGCAAGAACACTTACAAAAGTTTATAATCACCTTGATTCTCAAATTGCCTATGCATTACTATGCCTAAAAAGTTAGAAAGAGAAAAATATTGGTATGCAAAACTAAAATAAATAGCAAATTTATAAAGGTTAATAATTGATAAAGTATTTTGAAAAAGTTTTTTTTTTAGTATTTTAGATACGTATTATATAGATTTTAGTTTAGTGTTAGTCATATAATTATTATATAGTAAATATAAACTTAGTATAGATGATTTGGTATGGAATTTTGATTGTTATAACTATTAAAATCTTATAATAAATATAATTTAAAATAAAAAATATCTATGCAAATATAAAGAGTTTTATAACTAGAATACCAATATGAAGAAATATAGAAATAAGCTAACTATTACATATTTTATATACTAACACTTTTATTGTATAACAAAGCTATCTCAAGACTTACCATTATGCATAAATTCAGGTCATATATATAATTATAAAATTTACAGATTCTACAAAAAAAAGGCTTGAAAGAACTTTTAAAATAGATTGAAAGTTGGTGAGTTAATGGTTACTTTCATTATCTTAAATTTGATATTGAGTTATGCTTAAATATAAGAATTTTCACTATTTCAAAAACATGCGATAATATAGACTAAATATTCATATTATAAACTTAAAAACTTTTTTAAATATCCCTATTAAATAATTTTTTATTAGTAAAGTAATTATTAATGAGACAATTATTATTATTATTTAAACTTTTTATTGATATAATATTTAAATTCTTTATAATTACAGCAATTATGAAAAGTTGTTTCTATAGATTACAAAAGATAAATAAGCAATTTATAATTTGAGTATATTAAATAATAATTATATTTAATAACAAATACTCTTTTAATGCAAATAATAGATATCAAGAGAGACAACTCTTTTTAATGATTACTAAACCCAAAATTTTCCAAACAATTTTTGTAAAAACAGTAACTAGTAAGTAATAAAGAGTACAAAACTGGAAACTATAAGTCAGCAGTTGTTATTTAGAGGTAGTTCTCATATGCTGCCTGCTAACTTCTTCAGAGTTTATTACTCACTGCTAGTACAGCACTTGTTGTTTAGAAGTAGTTCTCATATGCTACTTGCCAACAAGTCTAGAGTTTATCACTTATTGAAAAGCAAGTACAGTAGCTCTTTTCCTTTCCTAGAAAAAAAGTTACTAGTTGTCAGTTCTTTCAAGGATAAAATACTCTCTTTGGGTGCTAGTGGCCCTTTCCTTAAGTCTCTCTTGGCCCTGTCGGTCTTCTTCAAAATTTTTGACAAAAAGTGGGCGATTTAGCTTACCTTCTCCAAAAGATCGGCATTGTTTACTTCCCAAATTCAAATATACCCAGGAATGCAACCACATGCCTTGTTTATCGGTAGATATAATACATGCCATAATCTATGGATATAGGTCCTCTACATGACTAGAATCAGGTCTCTGGCATAAGAGGCATCTGGAGTGGCTAGTAGTCAGATATTAAAGTTCTTATATTATAATTGAGATATACAAACATTGCAGTTGTTATAAAATTTTTTCTTAAATCTGGCATGGGTTATAATTAGAGTTCGGGTACGCTTTAAAAATTGGGCATGCCCTTTTATGACTATGTGAATATGGGCCAATCATAAATCGACAATCACATAAAGTAATAGTTATAGTAAATCAGGGCAATGATTATATAGTAATTCAGTAATTGTAATACATACGTACATACCAGGGCACATATATATCAGATATGAAATATGGAACTATTACCAAATACAAATTTTTTAATTTTTTTTTTAATAAAACTTTAACTTATATAGATATATATATACATAAATCAAGATTTTATATATAGACTATAATATTCTATGATTTTAGTAACTTCAATGGCTATTAAATTCTTTATATTATAATCACAGTCAAATCATTTAATATATAAACATTAAATTATACATGTGTTATAAATTTTAGGATTGCGCATAATGATTTGGTTAAATTTACTATATGAGTGCCACTAAGGGAAAACCACTAATCGGGCTTTCAATAATATTTTGTACCAGACAAAATCTATTTAATTTCTTAGGGAATATGCCCAGTACAAAATATAATTGAAAGCTCGATTAGTGATTTTTCCTTGGTGGCACTCATATAATAATTCATACATATTAGGATTTAGGATTAGGATTAGAGTTGTAGTTAGGGTTGGAGTTAAGTAGGGGCATGCCTTTTGACTTTAAGGCATGCCATGGGCATGTCTATAGGGCATGCCCTTATGAGCATGCCCCGTGCCCTCATGCCCTATACCCTAGTTATAATAGTATATTTCTTGTTTTGTTTTTTTCTCTTGTTTCCCCTGTGCTATTTCTTGATAGAGGTAGTTACCCCTTTTGTTAGCTCTCGAGCTTTTCTCTTTGTGTTTCTTTTTTTTATATCTCATTGTATCCTCTTTTTTTTTCTTTAAAAATATCCCTTTGTTCTATTTGTTTTTTTAGTTAGGTTTTTGTTTTGTTTTCTTGGTAATATTGGTGGTTTTGTATAAGATTATCACTTTCTTTTGCTCTTAGTAAAGAAAGGAGATATGAAGAGAAAAGCTTTAACAGGCTGACAAAGTTTATCTAACTTGTATACAGGTTGGTACGACAAGTCGCATATAGACACATTTATTGCAGCCAGATAATATCAGGCTTGCTATCGTGATAACTTTTTGTTTGTAGTTATGAATAATATATGTATTGTTCAAGAGAGCTTAGCTCTTACCTAAATATAGTACAATAAATTGAATACTGGCAAGACTGTCAAAGATTTAAAAAAAAAAAAAAAAAATAGATGTCAAGGATATTATAATATAATTTTATAATATGCTGATAGTGTGCTAATAATGAAACATTGCAAGAATATCTAAAATCAAAATTTACAAGGTTACAATGGAAAGATAAACTACAAATTGCTAAAGAATTGTATTTGGACTTCTATTTTTATAGTACATATTAAGATAATATAAGTACTACATATATTTTACCAGATTTTATATTCTAATAATATAGTATTCAAAAACTATCTTAATTTATAAGAAACAACATAATATTGCAATTTTGAACTATCAACGCAGATAAGTGAGACATAAATGATTACAAATTTAATATTTCGAGAATGTTGTTTAAATAACTTCAATACTTTGCAACCCTAAATATGAAGAAATCTGAATCTTTATAATTATTATTATTATAAATAAAAACTTAAGCTATTATAAAGAGTTGATTACTCTCCAAGATTCTATAGGTTGTAAAAAGTAAATGAGCAATGCAATTATAACTTTTAAGCATGTTAAATAGTAATTATATTCTAATACAAATAATTATAATATAATTTTATAATATGCTAAATAATAGACAGAATATTATTCAGATTTTTTATATTTGTTAATTGCTATTACTATATTCAAAAAATATCTTAATTTATCAACTAGTTTTTTAAATTATTAATATATATAAATAAATATAAAACATCTATTTAGTATTTTTGGAGTGTTTGCTTATATAATCATTGGTTGTAAAATTAATCTATTTTTGTTTAAGCAATGCAAGATTATTTTTTGAACTAAATTAAATTTTATAAGCAACAGTTTTTAGCTATAGCTTAAACTGTAGCTCAAGCTATGATTAGAAGCTATGGCTTTATGATGTTTTTATTATGCAATATTGATATTTCAAGCTGGCTAGCCGGGCTTTAAATAGCTTGGCTGCAAAACTATGACTATGCTAGCTTTAAACAAGCTATTAATATCTCTAATAATAAGCTCTTTTCTGTCAGCTCCCTTATATAAATTTAAAAATTACTTTGTATTAATTCAAAAATTACTTTGTACAAATTTAAAAGTTACTTTGTATAAATTTAAAAGTTACTTTGTATGAATTTGATATTAAAAGTAGTATCTTTTTTTTTTTTTTTTTTAAGCAGTTTTGCCTTTATTTATTTGAACTACTATGTGACTAAAATACATGTATATATAATCTTTATAGTGTAATGTTCTAATCTAATAAAAACTTACCAAGTGCTTTGCTCAGTATGATCTGCCAAAACAACAATTCATCTCTCTTGGGACCCTTAACTTTCTAAGGATTTTGTACCATAATGATACCCTTTAGTCACTGGTTGGCTGTTGTCTGCCATGTTAAGAATGCTTAAACATTGGATTTAATTCTAACTAGCGAAGACCATGCTGGTTTGTTACCCCATGAGACCTATTCTTCGATTTGGTTTTCTCTCACCGGCTGCCTCAAGTTTTATATCTTTTAACTTTGTTTTTGATTTCTTGGCTTTTGTTCCTCTTTCACCAGCCTGTGGGTCTATATTTTCTTTATTAGGGTTATCTCTTTCATTCTCCTTTCTTTTTCTCTTCTTTTCTCTTTTATCTTTCTTGGTTATTTCTCTATTTTTTTCCCATTCTGCCACTAATTCATACCGGAAATTCCATATATGCCTTCGGAATTGCGTTTTAACTTTGTTAATGAAAGCCTGAAGAAACTTGGAAATCCTCTTTGCTTCGTATAGCAGAGAGCTAAATCTTTTCATTCTCTTTTTGTTATGAGGCCTTTTATTAACTCTATCCTGGTTGTAATTCTTTCCTATAGGTCTTCTCTAAATATTATTTCTGTGATCCTCTGTATTTCTGTTGTCATGAGCTTTTTTTTCTCTTTTTCTGCTTTCTTAACAATAACTTCGCTTTCTTCTCTCTCTATAATTTTCCATAATCATTGGTACTCAGGACATTCGGTGAGGTTTTCTTTTGTTTCAGCTTCTTGGCAGCATATCTTGCATTTATTGTCTATATATATTCGCTTTTCTCTGGTGTAGAACTTGCATCGTAGGCAGCAGATCGCCCAAATACTTGAATTTAAAGACCCAATCTCTATGCTTTTTGTACTTCTGCATATATTACCTTTATTCTTGCCTATATCTTTCCATACCTTCTTCCATTCAATTGCCTTGTTGCTATCCTCTATTGTCACCCATCTGTTTATACTTTTCAGGCTTTTCTATTCCATGTCAATACTAAATTCGGTTAATCTTGTGATAAAGCCTCTTGTTGCATCATCTACTCTTGTTTCTTGCTATCTGAGATCGGTTATGGCTTGCTTGTTCCAGAGCCACTTGGAATCCAGGACCACCTAACTGCATGTTCCTTCTTTTGCCAATTTATCTGCCTTCTCATTGCCTCGTATACCGCTATGAGCTTTGACCTTGTTGACCCAAACCTTCAGATCTTTCAGATCTATTGTTTTCAGATTTGTTCTAGTAGGTATAAATTCTTCTTTCTGACTATCTCACTTTGCTTAATTTTGTCCTTGTTTGTCTGTATTGCTTGTATCGCAGCTGCACTATCTGTATAAATACTAATTGAAGTCTTGCAGGGAGCAACTAGCAAGGCCAACCAAATAGCTCCTAGTTCGGCTCTTGTTGAGGATAGCCAGTCTCTTATTGTACCTTGAAACTCTGCTACAAAGTGGTTATGCTTTTTGTTCTTGTTTTCGATTGCAGCTACTCAGCCAATTCTTATTATTCTTCTGTCTGGATTTTTATCTAGGTTTGTGAGTAAGCCATTAGTGTAAAAAGCCAGTTTTTTATGCCCTTCTAGCTGTGCTGCGATACTCCTTAGCTTCTCTGCTATTTGAGGACTTTCAATTACTTGTTTGATTATTTCCACCACCAAAGAGTATATAGTAACTTTAGTTGCTTCAACTTCATGTGCGGAAGGCGTTGAAACTGTACTTGTTAAACTACCTGGAAATACAGCTGCCAAGCAGCTTAGAGAGACACTTAGGTTTCATGTGTGAAGTTCTGCAGGTCTTTCTGTAACAGTTTCTGGTTGATTGCTATTACCTTGTTTTTTATTAACTTGCTTTTCTGACAGAATTCAGGGGTCTCGTTTTCTCTACTGTTTTGTTCACAACCTTGCACTTATTTAGTTTAATTGTGTCATTTTCTGATCATTTGTCAGTACCCAGTGCTCTATTGTGTAGATTCTTTTACCTCTCTTCTCTATTATTTTGCCGATCTCTATTTGGTCTTTGGTCCTCATCAAGATCCACTCCTTCCTTCTTCTATCTGTGCTTATAGTAACTGGTGCTATTTTCGGGCTTAAATTGTTTGTAAACTGGATTCAGAAGGTAGGTTTAGCTCTTCGACTAATTTTATTTATTAGAACTGCACCTTCTATTTTTGCAAACCAGAATGGTACTTTGCTAGCCGCTTTTAGCCTTTTGCATTTCTTGATTTGCTTCCATATCAGTAGATTAAGACCTTTCTTCGTTATCAAGAAGCTGCTTTATAATTTAAAGCTCCATTTCTTTTTCTTGAATGTAGCCTTTTATTCATCTTTCTTTGAGGAAGTCTAATATCTCTGTGCTTTTTCTGTGAGCTCAAGGCTTTTTTCTATCTCTTTTGATCTAATACTTATGTTTAAACATTTTGCTTCAGTTATGATCTTGTAAGCCAGATTTTGTTTGAGCCTAACTTTTTTAACCTAGCCAGATCTAATTCCAGAATACACTTAGTACTTTTGCAGTCGATCTGCGCTTGTTGTATTCTAATCCATATTGCTTTGCTTGTATCGTTTTGACAATGCATACATTTACGGAGTGCTGTTATATGATGGGCAATTTGATTTTGCCAGATTGTTTTTAGGTCAGCTATGTTCCTGTGTGTTAGAATTGCATTTGCTATTGTGCTAGACAGATCTGATTTGTTTTTTTTCAACTTTACTAAAGAGCTTTGCAGTCTGTCACACTAATCTCTTGATAATGTACAATGCTGAAGTCTATATCACTGGTTGAAATTTTTTAATATAATAGGCTGATACAAAGGTGATTTATATAAAAACAAATCAGGTATAAGATAACTGAATGCTTAATAATATCAGTAAAATAACTTCCTAATATTATAGGCCGATGCTAGGCTGATGCTAGACTGATAGTGTGATAATATATTAAATTTTGAAATTTTGTCTAAAAAAAAGAAGATATAAATATGAATAATATAATCAT
>CAJVPY010004704.1:0-12289 GCA_910591965.1 Dentiscutata erythropus | reverse complement strand
ATTTGCTAATTACCCAATTTTTTAATGCTAAACTGTTAATAAAATTAATTCAGAAATTGATATTTAATAAAAATATACTAAGATGCTACTGCTGATTAAATAAAAAATTAATTGAATTATTGAAATATTAAATTTATAATAATTATACCTATTTTTTTTATACAACCCTATCAGGGTAATTAATTAAAAAAATCGTATTATTTATTTCAGATCTATTAAGTCATGATTCTCTGATGATAATTGACATAGTAATTGAATTATTATACTGTAAATCAATTCAAAAAAGAATTGAATTATTTGTACCATAAAAAATATACTTTTATTTGTTATGAGGGTTTAGTACTTAAACTAAAACAGTATTATAATATCGTTTAAAAGCTATTTTATTATTATTTTTTTTTTAAATCTATTAATTTTTATAATTATTGTAACAGATTAAAATGAAATCAGTTTAAAATAAAATTTTTCTATTGTTTTAGAAAAATTTAAAATTTTTTGGAAGACATTTTTTAGAGTTAGAGTTAGTGTTAGAGTTAGGGTTTAGAGTTAGTTTTATTAATAAAAGAGAATAAGTAGGTTTTATAAGCTTTAAAGATAAGCAAGAAAGGTCCCCAATTTCATTTTAATCTGATTTCATTATGATCTGCCACAATTATTATTATTATTTTAACAATGGGTAAATCAATCTTCTCTAAAAGAAAAATTTGGTTATAGTTTTGTGCACTCACTTTATTTATTTACTTATATATAAAGAAGGAACTTAAAAATTAAAAATTCAAATGTCATACCTCATGAATCATTGAAAAAAAATATCTTTCTTTATAAATTATTACTCTGACAAATTAGAAATTACTTTTTTTTTCATATTGTTAGTCCCATCTCTACTTGTATCATTTGCAATTTTACCAGACTTTTCTCAAAAGTCCTTGAATCTTATCTAATTGGTATCTAAATGATAAATCATTGGAAGCCTCTAATCGTGTATTTTCGAAACTGCAATGATAATTTTTACATGTATTATTCACTTATATAATTTGATCTTGGATCTATGTTAGATTAACAATTAATATCGAAATAAACCTATTATAGAGCCTTGAACTAGAAGAAGTCAATGCGTCATTTTATTATTTAAAATTTAGCTTTAACCTTAGTGGTATATTGAAATTTATAATAAACTTTCTATACATAATCTTAACCAATCCGAAATTGCAATGCCTTAGGATACGCGTATGCAATTATTAATTTCATTTATTACATGTCACTTTCTGCTTCCTTACTATGGTGACTGTATCTATTGAAGAATATCATGTTTGATAAATTATATTACTAACTGCAAGAATTGGATTCCAATTC
Organism: Dentiscutata erythropus; assembly: GCA_910591965.1. Lineage (NCBI taxonomy): Eukaryota > Fungi > Glomeromycota > Glomeromycetes > Diversisporales > Gigasporaceae > Dentiscutata > Dentiscutata erythropus. Next base: position 10,936 of record CAJVPY010004704.1, on the reverse strand, counting down.
TTATATATTATTTTTTTGGGACCACGCTGCTCCAATACCAATCTTCAGAGTATGTGTGATTTTGGGTATTATGATAACAAAATGGTGGTACAGTACTGGGGTTTATAAACACGGATTTTGCAATCGAACTACAGTATATGTAACTTTTATAATCATTTTTATATATTGCATAAAGGCAAAAAAGTCGACAGCACAATGTCTCTCCCTGACAAATCAATTAATGGACTAAAAGGAGTGCTATTCTGGTTTATATTAAGAATTCTATTGGCTGTGGTATTTGATATAATGGGGACCATAGATACCCTCGGTGTCTTGAATCCAAATGAGGTAGCATCAATCTAATCATATATTGTATACTTACCTGTTTAATCATTTGGATTGTGAAATTATCAGAAAATATTCAAAATGTAAATCAAATAATTGTGATAAAAATAATAATTCATTTAATATTTGTACGATTCCCGAAAAGATCTAATACTGACAAAGCTTACTGACATTAGTTGTAATTCTGGCCAATTTGGTCAATATTAATTTTGTGGTCCATTTGTACTGAAGAATAATTATTTTTTAAGTATTATGCATAATTTTACTTGGAATTAATAATTTAATTCTTTAGGGTGCTAGAATTATACTTAGTTTTGCTTGAATACCTGTAGTTATCGCTATGCTTGAATCATAATTTTGTCTCAAGTTATATTTGATTATTAAAGTCACAAAAAGTATTTAATTAGCAATCTACATAAGAATGATAGTATATTATAGTAACTATATAAATTACTATACTTTTTATATAAGTTTTTTTTTCTTATTTATTAAGAAAATTCTATATGGTTACAAAATCTAAAATATAAATATCTCATGATTTACTAAGCCAATTTTAATAATTTTTTTACACATTAATAAATTTAATAGTAATTTGCATATATGAAATACTATCTATCTTAGATGAATTGACAATTAAACATTTTTTTATTTTATATTTTTTTCTCATTATTTTAAATGATTGAATTTTGTAGCTCTGGTAAACACAATTTTAAAATATATATTCAAGTAAAATTAATTCTTGTAGGCAAGATCAAATTATAAAATTTATTCAAATTTATGTATAATTCCGGGCAAAATTAGGCATAATTTTAGGCAAAATCAAATTATAAATTTATGCAAAATTAGGTACAGATTGCGATTAGAATGTGTAACTTTGTTTTTTACTATATCGATCTACAACTTTTTCTAGCTATTATTCATGCTTGAGACTTGTTTTTAATGAAATATTATAGAGAAAAAGAGGATAAATGATATTAAGTATGGGTATTATTTTGGTAGTTTTTTTAATTTAAAAAAAATGTTACCTGTTAACTTTGATGTTGTTGAAGGTGAGACGAACTTGGAATGTGTATACGTTAAAGAAAGAATTAGAAAAAAGTCACCACACAAGAATGGCAAAGGTTTCAAAGATAGAATTAGAAATATTTTTATGAATATGAATATAGAATTACGTAGACTTGAGTAAGTATTCACTGAGTTATTGTCTAGTAGTTATGTATCTGAAGTTGCACTGCCACTAGATGTAAATCATGAGAATGAAAGCTCATCGTGGCCATAATCAAGTGGTCAACTTGGTTATGAACATTCTTCTCATGTTATCGAAAAGTCATTTATGGAGTTGCTCTAGAGCTGTGGTGAATAGGATATATGAATCGAGAATTGAAAGCTCCTTGTGGCCATAATCATATGCTCAATTTGATTATGAACGTTCTTCTTGATTTTTAACAATAATGAAGATAAAAATTTAATTTTTTTTTATTTAATCTGATAGGCACGCACCAGGCGACATAGGTATCGATTGGATAGTGGGCTGGGAGGATATACAATAATCGTTAGTCTAGTAGTCAATATAGTAATGATCTTTAATCAATCTTTTTTTATAATTAGCGATTATAAAAAAATTGTTACTATACCACCTGCACCATGTTTATATAATCTAATTAATCAATTTTAAATTTATTCATGATATTAAATTGTAACGATAAGGATTGTAATAAAATTAGGCCTAAGAGGGAGCATGAAATTGAAAGGAGTATTGTCAAGATTCAGTAAAATGGAAACTATCAGTATTTTAGTAGCTCCATCAAAGAATAATTTTACTCAGAAATCAATAAATAGAGTAAAATTGTCTGAATTCAATCTTATCCTTACAGATAAACTGTATTTGAGTATAAATTTATTAAGAGTAAATGAACTGAATCAACTCAATATAATGGAATCAAAATTATAGAGCAGAATGAAAGCTCTAACAAATTTAGATCTGTAAATATCATACTTTTATTATATATTTTTATTTTAACTTGTACTGCTTATTCAAGATTCAAGATTCCTCTAAATATAACAAAAGATAACACTTTCAGAATTAATTTTTTTTTTTTTTTTTTTTTTTTTTTTTTAGGTTTTTAAGGTGACCTCTATGGCCAGGGGCTTTTTATTAACTTATTAACTTCAGTTAGTTACAATGAGGGTACATCAAGCCACACGTGTACTTTTGGTACCTAATTTAAGTAGTCCGCCTGGGTTCTACACTAGCTGCCATACCTGCAACCTAACTAGAAGATTACCTATTTAAGCTCTCACTTTCAGAATTAATGCTCAATCAGATTTGGCTAAATTAATCAGAAATACAAAATTAATTATTTGGGATGAAGCACCAATAACAAACAAAGTAGCTTTTGAAAAATTTAATGAAGCTATCCAGAATATTATAAATAACAAAGAAGAATTATTTAGAGGCAAAGTAGTTTTATTTAGTGGTAATTTTAGACAAATTTTACCTATAGTAGTTTGAGGAAATCCTGCTCAATCATTTAAGCAATCATCAAGTATCAAAGTTAATCAGACAATTATGAGGTATGTTAGATCCAGAAGTCAAAAAAGAGTATCAACAACAAGCAGAAACCCTTAAAAAAGATCAACAAAAACAGAATAATAGTAAATACAAATATAAGAAAAGATTATATAATGAAATAACAACAGGTAGCTCTAAAAAGAGAAGAATTTCAGATAATGAAGAATTGTTAAAAAATATTGACTCATGTTTCAAGCAATGAGAAAATTTCATCATCCAATAATGAAAAATTGTTAAAAGAATAGTTGGAAAAAATATTGACTCAAGTTTCAAGTACTGAGAAATCTTTATCATCCAATTCCACAGAAAATAATAAAGAATTGTTAACAAAGTTGAAAAAAATATTGACTCATGTTTCAAGCAATGAGAAAATTTCATCATCAGAATAGTTGAAAAAAATATTGACTCAAGTTTCAAGTACTGAGGAATCTTTATCATCCAATTCCACAGAAAATAATAAAGAATTGTTAACAAAGTTGGAAAAAATATTACCTTTTTTAAGTAAAAAAATAATGAAAAAACAATGAAGAGTCAAGTGAAATAAATGGTATCAAAAATACTTATTATGAAGAGTCAAGTAAAAGTGACAATGTCCAAAAACCTTATTTTGATGAAAACAAACAAATATTATTTAATTATCTACAAGGATTTGATCAATTTTTTCCAGTTGTTAATGCTTTTCTTAAAAAATCTCATTTATAGAATTCTATTGAAAAATTAGCATTAAAGACAAATATGAAAATTCAAGAAAATGATGAGGAGGCAATTAATTTTGCAAGATATTTATTAGAAATTGGTAATGATACTAAAGCTACTTATAATTAAATTGGTAAAATATCATTAAATTAGATAATGCTATGGTCTTAAAAGATGATAAGGTTAAATTATTAATATCTGATCTATTTAAAGATATTAATACTACTGCTGCTGCTGATTATTCAACCTATCTTAGAGACAGAGCTATTCTTACACCAAAAAATGATGATGTAGATGATATTAATGAAAAAATTCTTAATACTCTACCTGGTGAAGGTACTATATTTTTATTTGCTGATTCTATTGAGAGATGCTACTCAAAAATAACAATTCGGTCTGAAGAAAATATATAGGCATATTACCCCATTTTTAGCTGCAGACGTTGTATTGCCTTCTTAATTATGTAAAAAGATTTCCTCGATAATTAATAAATAGTTGGAATTTTTGAATCTACAACTCTGAATATCTTTTGTCAAAATATTTACAAACTGTATTATAACTCCACTATGCCCATAAGCTCTAGAAGCTGTGTGGATCATTTAATTTATTTATTTTTTTTAAAAAAAAAAAGACCACAAATTTTAAAAATCGTTAAATAGGTTTAATTTTAGCATCATCCGTGACAAAACAATACCTCTTTCCTATAATCTCTAGATAGAAAAGATCATTTCTGATCGAAATCTTTTACTCATGTGTTTGGTGAATAATTTTCATTAGAGAATATAAACTTGAAGAATACTTTTCGAATTTATCTGAAGTTCGTAGCAACGTGAATTCACACTCAACTCCAGGTTCTATACAGTGATCAAATTGTTTTGGATTGTTACACTTATCTTTTTGCCGTGACATCTCCCTACTGGTACTGTTGAGGATCTAAAAAAATTGATCGCTCAAATTGTTTCTTAAGGTAGTATTTACGTAAAGGGCTTCTGCTAATGCTTTTCCACTCTCATAATTTTTCAATGAAGATTTAATGAAGTTAAAGTTATATTTTCGCACAGGCTTTCGCTAATATTTTTTCTCTTCAGAATGAAGTTGGTTTTTGAAAAGGTTTAGAGTAGTTAGAGTTGTATTTTTTTGCGATTTTAGGTTATGATTATTTTTTCGTGTTTTCAATTTTTCGTCATATTCTGAATTTTTCTTTTGTACAATAAGGCATTCATTTATTACCAAAAATCAACAGTCATCAACTATTTAAATAAATTCATTCAGCAAGATCATTTGTGAATTATTTTTTTATGACCAAATTATGTTCTGGTTAATTCCGAGATAAATATTATTTATTTTTTTAATTGTTGCCTATATCTATTTATCGAGCATAGAAACTTTACAAGCTATATAATTGTATTATACAAACCTGTAACATTATTATTTAATTGGTAAATAATATTGAAAAAATGTTAACTTTACAAACAAAGCTATAGAATCATTTCTTTTATTTGATTATGAAAAAATTATAATATACTATGTATTTTTTTTTCTAATAAAAAAAAAAGCAAGAAAGAACTAATTTAGTTTCTTTTTTAATGAATTGGCTCTGTAACTTTGTTTGTAGGGATATAATACTAGTCTTTGCAAAATTTTATCCAAAAATATCGAGTAGTTAGGCCTGTGCATCTATTTAAAATTTTCTAATATTTATTATAAACTTATATCATCTATCTAAAAATCTTCATTAATAAATTTTATTATAAGTTTTGATTTACATAGTATACGTCGATCTCCAACGTACTGTAGTAGACAAATTATATTGTCTATATGAGTGCTGTCAAGGGAAAACCTGTCATCGTGTTTCAATTATATTTTTACCGGGAAGTCCGATGACAGGTGCTATATATCATATACTAATTTTTCCACAATTCATCACTTTATTTCAGAATTTGCTAAATCAAAATTTGGTATTGACAATAAAAAAATAATTTAATTCGCTATATTAAATTGAATTACCCAAACATTTCCATTATTATTTCAAGATAAATCTCCTATTGTTAAAGAGGTCATTACACAAATAAAGCAAGCATAAAACTTGCAGCATTGTGAATGCTTTTTTTTTCTACTGAACTGATCCAAATCCAAAGTTGTCTCTGAAGATAATTTCCTTTTAAATTGAAATACTGCATCTAAGTGCACAATGATGTAAATATAAAGATCCTTCTGCTCAGGAACAGTCTCGATATCTTAAAGCGCATTTATGGATTATGGACAAGTTTATTTATATGTTCTAGACGTTATAATAATAATTCCGAAGAATAATTTTTAAATACAATAATTTATTTTTCAGAAGAGAAAAGACGTCTAAAAAGAGCAATTAGTGAACTGCAAAAGCAGATAAACTTGGCCTATTACTGTTGTAGTTTCCGTATTAAATTCTTATGTTTATACATTTGTAGTATTGGTTATAATTTTATTTGTTATAATGCTAATGGCCGTTTCTACTGATGACTTTTTAAGATCGGTTTCAATTTTGTCCAATGAGGGACGCTGCTCCGGTTAAGAAGACCAGCATTTTGTATAAAGATTGGCATAATCTGTAGGTGTATCGGCAATAACCTTTTCTCTTTCATTTTGTAAAATTTTCACAGCTATAGTCATATTTGTAAAACCATTGAATGGAGGAACCCCACTTGTAAGTTCCCAAAGTAAGACACCTAGACTATAAATGTCAGATTTCTTACTGAGCTTATATTTTATACCTTCTCGAAGGTATTTGGGATCGGTATATGCTGGAATGCATGTCACGCCTGAGCTTGAAGCAACAGCATCACATCATTTAATTGTTTAGACACTCCAAAATCTGCAATCAAGACCTTACTATCGTTCATTAAAATATTTTTAGAATGCTGACCGTTTATGTAATTGATAAAATTGTTAATTTGAAATTTATTTTTAGAATGGCATTTGAAAAAAAAGTTAAAACTTACTAAATCCCGATGAATAATATCATTTGAGTGCAAATATTTTAACCCATTAATAATTCCATTGGCAATTAGGATGAGTCCACTCCATGAAATTTTATAAATACTTTCATATTGCTTTCTTTCCAAATATTTTCGTAGGTTTCCACTATTTGCTAATTGCAAAATCAACATAAAATTACGTGTATTCGAATCTAAATGGCATTTAAATGAAATTGAACCTCACATTATTAAGATTTGAATTTTAATTGGAATTTAATAAATACCTCTTGAAATTCCATAAAATTTGATGATATTTTCGTGATCAACATTATAAAGAATTTCAATCTACATTATTATGTGTTCTTTTTAATATTGAATATTAATTTTTAAGAATCTCAATACATAATAATATGCTACCTCACGTTTAATTAGCTTAATAGTTTTAACATCAACATACAAGTTATTGTTTAGGCTTTTTAATGCATATTTTTTCCCTTCAAAAGTTGCTGAATATACGACTGCAGAACCTCCTCTTTCAATTGGACTGATGTCGCTAAATTGTGAGTACTCGAACCTTTCTATTTTTTTTAAGGTTAAATCTAATTGTTCCGAATATTCAGATACTATTTCTGTATGAAAATTCACAGCTCCGATAACTAAAGTAAATTTTAATTTGTTATGGATGTATTAATAGCTTACATGTCTTTCTCGAATCCTGCATGGTTTTGCTCAACTCTAGGCATCATTGAATTCGGAACTAAAGTTTCACAATTATATAAGTTTAAATAGAAATATTTGAACTAGCATGTACGTACGTACTACGTATCACTGTGTTATTCAATAAAGATTTTAGGTGTAAAGACTTGTTTTATTGGCACCCTTTGTTTGTCACAATTTCCAATGGTACGTATTTAATTTTATAATTAGAAATAAGTGAATGGATTAATAAAAATGACGAATGCAGAGCAAGGAGAAACATTATGTAAAGTACTTTTCACTAAAAGTCTAAATACCTATATATATAAAATATTAATGCTTTGTCTTAGTGTCTGAATGTTCGGAACAGTTAGAAGTATCCTTAGAAAGGGTAAGAAAATTTGACTATTCGCAATTTGGCGATGTGAGACGTATTGGGAGTGGGAAATTCGCGATCGTGTATTCGTCCACTTTTGAAAATTGTAATTATGCATTAAAAAGCCTAAATAACAACTTGCAAATTGACGTTAGAACGATAGGGAGAATTAAACGTGAGGTAATGTATCATTATCGGGTCTTTCAAGTTAGTATTCAAAATTAAGGAATCGATATAATAATTTAGATTGAAATTCTTTATGATATGAGCACGAGAATATTATCAAACTTTACGGAATTTCAAGAGGTATAATAATGATTTAAAATTGAAAGTAAAAGAAATGTAGAATTAATTTTACTTTAAATTCAGATTTACTATCACATAGTTTTATGTTGGTATTGCAACTAGCAGATTGTACACTGAGAGGTCATTTAAAAAGAAAACAACATGAAAATATTTATAAAATTTCATGGGATGAACTTATCAGAATTGCCAAGGAAATTACTGATGGGTTAGAATACTTGCATGCAAATGAAATTATCCACCAAGATTTAGTAAGTCTTAATTTGTTGATTGTCATTACGATATTATTTATAAATTGGTAATTATAACTTTTATTAGCATTCTATGAATATTTTGATGAACGGTAATAAGGCCTTGATTGCTGATTTTGGAGTTTCAAAAAATTTGAATCAACCACGTAATCCAGTATTTTCATATTTGGCATGCAGTCCCGCATATACTGATCCACAGTATTTAAGATACCAAAATAATGATATAATCGACAAGAAATCTGACGTCTATAGTCTAGGAGTCTTATTTTGGGAACTTACAAGCGGAATTCCTCCATTCAATGGTTTTACAAATCCAATTATAATTGTGAAAGTTTTACAAAACATCAGAGAAAAGGTTATTATCAATACACCCATAGAATACGTTATTCTTTACACAAAGTGCTGGTATTTTGATCCGGATCAACGTCCCTTACTGGATGAAATAAAAATCTCGCTTGAAAAGTTGTCAACTGAAACAACCATTGATTTCATGGTAAATTATATTATTGATAACGATAACGATAGCGATAGAGATGTGCATCTTGAAATTAATGACAGAAGTACTTATAATTCAAGCAGGCAAGTAATAATATTTATGGTCATATGAGACTAAGTTTACTCGTTTTCTAAATAAACTTATTATCGCTATTACAATTTAATGCAATAGTAATAGAAATAAACGAAAATTTCCATTTTAAAGTAAATATTATCTCCTTTTTTTTGTTGCATCTATAATTCTTATTTCCATTGGAATTAATTATTTGTCGGTGAGGAATGAAGAGGAAAATTATGTGCTTGAATTGAGAAATAAAGGAGAAAGTTAACGTAAGATGGGTAGATATGATGAGTCACTTGCATATTTTAATAAATTATTGGAGCCTAAAGATGCATTTGCATTAAGAAGTCGTGGAGAAGTTTATAAAATAAAGAAAAAATATGAAAAATCACTTGTGGATTTCACAAAGTCATTAGAAATTGAACCAAATAACGCATTTGCATTGAGAAATCGTGGTGAAATTTACTACTTTTTAGGCAGATATGAAGAAGCACTTGAAGATTTAAGTAGATCTTTAGAAATTGAATTCAACAATACAAGAGCATTGATGTTCCGCGGAGTAATTTATATATTAATGGAAAGATACGAAGAATCATTGTTAGACCTAAATAAATCATTAGAAATTGAGCCAGATAATGAAGATATATTAAAAATTCGTGGAGGAATCTATCGCGACTTGAAAAGATATGAAGAATCGCTTACAGACTATAATAAATTATTAGAAATTGATCCAGATGATGCAGATCTATTAACAGATCGTGGAAGGACTTATCTCTTGATGGGCAGGTTTAGAGAGGCACTGACAGATTTAAACAAAACATTAGAGATTGAACCAAATAATGCATGGGCATTATATTATCGCGGAACACTTTATTCCATGAAAAATAGATATGAAGAATCTCTGTCAGATATAAATAAATCATTAGAAATTGAGCCAAATAATGAAGATATATTAAAAATGCGTGGAACGATTTATATGGCGTTGAAAAGATATGAAGATGCACTTACGGACTTAAACAAATCGCTTGAAATTGAGCCAAATGATGCAGATGCGTTAGAAAGGCGTGGAACGATTTATATGACGTTGAAAAGATATGAAGAATCACTTGTAGATCTAAACAAAGCATTAGAAATTAAGCCAAATGACGCAGATAAATTAAGTAAACGTGGTAAAACTTATTTCTGGTTGGGTAAATATGAACAGTCACTTGAAGATTTAAACAAGTCACTAAAACTTAAACCAAATGATACGGACACATTAGGAATTCGTGGAATAGTTTATATGGCAATAGCAAAATATAAGGAATCACTCGCAGATTTTAACAAATCATTAAAAATAGAACCGAATAATAAATGTATGTTAATATTTAAAGAAGCACATTACCTTCAAATAAAAAGACATGAAGAAGAATTAAATAAATCATTAGAAATTGAACCAAATAACTCGTTTACACTAAGAAGACGTGGAGAAATTTATTATATGATGGGTAGTTATGAAAAATCACTCACTGATTTAAATAAATCACTGGAAATCGAACCAAATAACACATTGGCACTAAAACTTCGTGTAGAAGTTTATTTAAAGATAAATAAATATGAAGAATTTTTCGTAGATTTAATTAAGTTATTAGAACGTGAACCAAATAATGCATGGGCATTAAGGATTCGTGGAGAAGTTTATCGCCTAATGAATAGATACGAAAAGTCACTCGCAGATTTTAGCAAATCATTAGAAATTGAACCAGACAATGCATTTGCATTAAGTAGACGCGGATCAATTTATTGCAAGATCAATAAATATGAAGAATCACTTTCAGATTTAACTAAATCGTTAGAAATTAAACCAAACAATGCGTTTGCATTAAGAAATCGTGGAGATACTTATTACATGATGGATAGATATGAAGAATCACTTGCAGATTTGAATAAATCATTAGAAATTGAACCAAATAATGCAGAAGCATTAAGAAATCGTGGAGATACTTATTACATGATGGATAGATATGAAGAATCAATTGCGGATTTAAATAAATCATTAGAAATCGAACCGAATAACGCATGGGCATTAAGAAGTCGTGGAGAAACTTATCGCCTAATGAATAGATACGAGAAGGCACTCGCAGATTTGAATAAATCATTAGAAATCGAACCGAATAACGCATGGGCATTAAGAAGTCGTGGAGAAACTTATCGCCTAATGAATAG
>CAJVPY010004703.1:0-12291 GCA_910591965.1 Dentiscutata erythropus | reverse complement strand
TGATTGTTAGAATGAAAAATATAAAAGAAAAATTAATATTTCCGTAATATAAAGTTAATTTGGATAAATTTGGAAGTGATTTGATATTACACAAGAATCGTGTATAGTGGAAAGTGCAAAAAAAGACAAAAAAAGTTGTAAAGAGTAAGTAAAGAGAGTTAAAATGGTTTAAAGAATAACTTTGTTAATTTTGATGTTACAGAGATAAAATATAGCTTGTTATGATCAGAAAGGTGGGTAGAATAACTTTTATTTAATGAAGTGCAGATGTTTAGAATCAGATTAAAGAGTAAATGGCAAAAGTATAAATTTTTTCCTTAAAGGCTAGCTTCATTAATTTTAAAGCTACAGAGATGAAATATAGCTTGTTATAACAAGGAAAGTGTGTATAACAACATTTACTAGACGTAGTACAGAGGTTTAGAATCAGATTAAAGAGTAAATGTCAAAAGTTTTAATTTTTTGCTTAAAAAATGTTTTTAGAACTTTACTCTATAAATATAAGAGCCAAAAACTTGAAATTTGAGTATTATGTGTATTTTTGTGTGCCGGACAAGTTTACTTAAAAAATCAAGTTAGGTTTGCATAGTAAAATATTGTGTAAATGGATGTTTTTGTTGGATAAATTTAAGTAAATTTTGTATTAGGAATTTGCAGGAAGTTGCTCTTTATACTTGTATACAAAATTAATATAAATAGAATAACATCTGGAAGTATGCTAAGTAGGGATTAAGGGAGAAAACCCACCTACAGGCACACCAAACCAGAAGCAATAAGCACCTACCTGGTACACACCGATTTGAGAGTTGAAGATAAATGATTTGTAGGTAATGTGGTGGACATGTGAATACTGATTGGCGGTTGGGGAGAGATGTATAAAATCCAGGTCAATCACATATGTGGGAATGTTGACAGCTCTGGTGGGTTTTAGCTGTGGATAAATAGTCTTAGTACTTGATGTCCTAGTCCTAGTTCTGATATATAATATGTATGTATTTACGGCACCATCATATGTCAATTTACTTAAGTATTAATAAAAGTTTGGGGCAGGTGCTACACCCCAAATATTAAAAAATAATAATAATAAATAAATAGAATAACATTTAGATAGTAAATATTTTATAGATTTGAATGTCTAATTTTAATACTTAATAAAAAAATATTCTTTATATATATATATATTAAAGAAAACTTTTATTGATCTTGTGAGTTTATTACAAAAAGTTTAATTTCAGTTACAGTAAGAGTACACAAGCCATATATGCACTTGGTGTCTAATTTAAATAGTTTGTCTAAAGGTTTTATACTATTTGTTATATCTATAATCTAATTATGGGGTTATTTATTTTATCATAATCTACTTCTAAGCCAATAGGAGTCCTTGTCTATATAGCTAGCTCAATGTATAATGTATATTTTACATAACAACTGCTATATTAACTAGCCTGTCTTAGAACACTTAACTATTCTTAAAGGCAAATCTAACAAAGCAGTACATGTCTCACATCTACCTGTTCTGTAATTTCTTTTCAACTAGTATCTGTTGTGCTACTGTATTATAATTGTATCTCATACCACCTGCTATACTATAGTTATATTTTAAACACCAACCTTTTTAATTAGTTTACTATTATATACTCTTTGCTTTTGTTTATTTTACAACAATCCTAGTATCTGAATTCTTTATTGGTCTCTTCTTTGCTTCTAGCTAGCAGCCCGAAATAATCAGTTTGCCCAGGCTTTAGGTGCCTCATAGTTATCCTCTTTTTGGTTTATACTTTGAAGCATATATTTTTTCTTTTGATATATTACCTGGCAGTTTAGCTAATTATCTCCCATTTAAGGATTTGGTAATTTGTTTTTTTTTATCTCAGACCTGGTTCAGATTCAGCCTTCCTGTTGTACTGTCAAAAATTATTGCTATCACCTTACTCGGAACTTTCTAAATAAGTTTTAGTTATTCTAGTTCCTCGAATTTATTGCACCAGAGCTTCTATTACTAGATGATATAACTAAGATTACAGATTTGATTCTAGATTTAACTGATAATTAATAACTATTAACTGTAACACAGGCCTATTTTTCAAAATTACATCTGTGAGATTTGAACTCTAGATCTGCTGCTTGAGGAGAGTAATGACTAGACTACTACACTAAGTTGCCACACCTCTAATTGTCAATTTGAATTAGTAGATTTATATAATATATATATATAATACTTATTATATTAAATATAATAACTTTGATAATTGCTTTTTTTATTATTAAATTTTATAAAAATTTATCAAAACTTATCATAAAAAAACATATTTTACAATACAAAAATTTTAATTAAAAAATTTAAACTTAGTTTTTATTAATTCTAATTTATACTATATTTTTAAACAAAGACTTGTGCATACTTTTTTATTATTTAAATATATATTTTAGCAACTGAAAAAGCCTTTTCACTTGGAATATAATTGCTTGTTCAATAAGATAATTATAAGCCATATTGACAAAAGATAACTATTATAAGTTTGAGAATTTTAATTTCTAAAATACAAATGTAACTATAATTTTATTAAAAGAATTCAAGTATTTATTTAATATATTACAATTATATAATATATTATTATAGAACTATTTTAGCTAAATTCAAAAGTAGTTATAGACTAATAAAAATTATTTAGGTTTTAAAATTTGTTTACTAGTATTATCAACATCTTTGATATATTTTATTAACTATCTAATACATATTATTTTTTTCAAAACTAGATTTAAAAGTAGAGAATTTAAAATAATAGATTAAGTAATACTAAAATTTTTATCAAGTTTCTCAAGAATTTTTTTAGTATTTCAAAATTTTGTTAGATTTACTTTATTTTTAGCTTTAATTAATTATATTATAAGGGCTCTGACATTTATTACGTAATATCTATTTACTATAAGAGCTACCCTCCCCCAATGTAAGATCTATATGATTGGCCAATTTAGAAATTATATAATTTCTTTGTGTAACGTAAGACATTGATATAATACATGCTCAACCCCTACCCCCAAAATATTATATAATAAATGTCACAGCCCTAATTATAAAATAATTATTTGCATATCTTTAGTAGTTAAATAGCTTAATAAAAAAGTAATTTGGTAGCATTATAAATAGAATTTAGCATTATTATTATAGTGTTAATATTGATTATTTATATATAAATTTTTAAGTTACAATACCAAAACTACTAATATATCTGTTATTTTAAGATTCTATATAATTTATTTAATATTAAATATAACAAGTTCTATTTAGTTTTATAGTTAGGAATAGCTTATTTTTTATTAAAATTTTTTTTAGTTCTTCTAGATATTTTTAGAAATACTAATTGTATTCAAAAGCTTTTAGATCTTTTTTTGTCAATTTATTAACTTCTAAAAGACTATTGTAATAGCAAGATTAAGTATATATGTAGCATATCTTAATTGGCTAAATGTAGTATTTTTATAATAAAATTTTAATATACTTATAAAATGCTAATCACAGATATTAATATTACTAATATTATTAGTATTTATTAATAGAAGCCTTTTTTTAAACCAAAATCTTTAAAAATTATTTTTGTAAAAAGATATATATATGTTTTTTGTAAAGTAGAAATAGAATTTAAAAATATATACTTTATCTACTATTAGTTATTAATTTAACAAAAATATGTGGTTTGTATATAAAGACTATGTATTAGTTGTTATTAAAACTTTATAGTTAAATTTTTTAAAATATCTATATAGTAGCTATTATTTATACTTATACAATTATCAAATATAAGCTAAAATTGACTAAACTATAAATATTTTGCAATAAAAATTAAGTTTAAAAATAAATTTAAAAGTTTTTATCTTTAACAATACAAAATACTTGCTAATTACAGACAATTTATCAAACAAAAAAATTATTTGTTTTTTTTATTTTTTCTTTATTAAAGTTATAATACTTTATAATAATTATTGTAACAGATTAAAATAAAATCAGATTAAAATGAAATTTTAATATTTTTTAGTGATGATTTAAAAAATTTTGGGAGATATTTTTTAGGGTTAGGGTTTAGTGGTAGGTTTATTAAAAAAAGAGTATAAGTGGGTTTTATAAGTCTTAAAGGGGAGTAAAAGAGGTTCACTGTTTCATTTTAATCTGATTTTATTTTTTTATTTTTTTTTTTTAAAATCTTTGACAGTCTTGCCAGTACTCAATTTATTGGAACTATATTTCAGATGAGAGCTAAGCACTTTTGAACAATACATATATCATTCATAACCAAAAAACAGGGAGTCTCACGATTGTGAGCCTAACATTACCTGGCAGCGATAAATGTGTCCAACTGTGACTTGTTGCACCAATCTGTATACAAGTTAGATAAACTTTGTTAGCCCGTCAAAGCTTTTCTCTTCATATCTTCTTTCTTTACCGAGAGCAAAAGAAAGTGATGATCTCATACAAAACCACCAATACTCTAAGAAAACAAAATGAAAAACTAACTAAAAAGGACAAATATAACGAAGAGGTATTTTTAAAGGAAAAAAAAAGGGTACAATGATATGTAAAAAAAAGAAATACAAAGAGAAAAGCCTGAGGGCTGACAAAGAGGGAACTACCTCTATAAAGAAATAGCATAGAAGAAAGAAAAAAAAAACAAAACAAGAAGAAATACACTATTATAACCCATGCCAGGTTTAAGAAAAAATTTTATAACAACTGCAACGTTTGTATATCTTGACTATAATATAAATCTTTATTGTCTGACTACCTGCCACCTCCAGATGTCTCTTATACCAGAGACCTGATTCCAGTCACGTTGAGGACCCATATCCATAAATTACATCACGTATCATATCCACTGATAAACAAGCACGTTGTTGCATTCTGAGGTACGTCCGAATTTGGGAGGTAAATAATGCTGATCTTTTGGAGGGGTAAGCCAAATCACCCACTTTTTGTTGAAAATTTTGGAGAAGACCGACAGGACCAAGAGAGACTTAAAGAAAGGACAATTAGCACCCAAAGAGAATATTTTATCTTTGAAAAAACTAACGACTAGTAACCCTTTTTCTAGAAAAGGGAAAGAGCTACTGTACTTAAATGGTAAGTGATAAACTCTTAACTTGTCGGCAAGTAGCATATGAGAACTACTTCTAAACGACAAGTGCTATACTAGTGGTGAGTGATAAACTTTAAAGAAGTTAGCAGGTAGCGTATGAGAACTACCTCTAAATAACAACTGCTGACTTACAGATTTTAGTTTTATGCTCTTCATTACTTACTAGTTACTGTTTTTACAAAAATTGTTTGGAAAATTTTGGTTTTAGTGATCATTGGAAAGAGTTCTGTGATTTCATTTTAATCTGCGACAATTATTGATATTGATTATATATTTGTTTATAGCTATTTTCAAAATGATGTTTAATTGTACTAATATTAAAACCTAACCTTTTTATATTTTTTAAAAAAAGCTTGCATAGTTTATAATTAATTTATTTTTTATTTTTAAATACTATAAAATATAACTAAAAAGAATATGTATTTTTATTTTACTTAAAACTATATTAGATTAGTTCTTTAGTATTACTTTTATAATTTTGATTGATATTAAAAAAATTTTCTTAAGAAAAAAAGTGTTAAAGATACAGTATCTTATTAAAATTTAGAATTCTTGTTAATTGATATAATATATACCAGTCAAAATAAAAATTTGGATTCAAACTGGCATTGCAAGATCTGATATGAATCCAATTTGAAATAGATATTTAATACAAATAAGATAACTATAAAATACAATTTGAATTAAAATTAGTATATAAGACATATTGACAAAACAATAGCTTAATAAGCTATAAAATAAGCTATATCAATTACTTATTAAACTATTAGTTTGCTAATATGTATGTTTTGTATACTAATATTAATCTAGATTGTATTCTATAAGTATCTTCTCCAAATATTTGTTTCAAATTGAATTTATCAAGAATTCAGTATATTTTGTTTATATTTTTTTTCTTTATTTTTTATATATAAAATAGTACAGTATATTATAGCATTTATCAAAAATTTAAAATTTTTGCAAATTTTTTAATTGTTACTAGTCAAAATAAGGCATTCTGAAAAGAACAGTTATTAGCAAAAATACAATTGCTACAGGTATATATTGGTTTGATAAATTATATAATTGCCTTATTAGAAAGATAATTATAGTAAGAGTATTATTTTTTATTTTATTTTATTTTATTTTTTTAATTATTTATAAATAAAACAATTGTCTGGCTGAGAAATTTAGGCTAGTAAGTTATTTTTTTTTAAAAAAAATATTTAAGGTGAGACCTTGCTCTTATTTTTATTAAACTTAATGAAAACTTTTTACATAATTGAAAAAGGTTTTAAATTTTAATTCTAGTGCTAAGAATAAGAACTCAGACATCTAAAAAACCTAATTGGTAACCTAAATATTTATCTGCAGCCTAAACCTACCAGAGTGGCCAAAGCTTACCTAGAGTTGGAATAAATTAAAAATATAAGAAGGATGTGTGCGGTATTTAATCCAGTTAGTATACAAAGATGATACTTTTAACAAAGATGTTTGAAGAGTAATAACAGATATATCAGGAGTAGAGGGAGTGTCTCTAGAAAGTACTAGTGTAGGAGATAGCTGAGGTTGTATTAGCTGAGGTTGTATTAGCTGGGGTTGGGGTCTTGAACTACAATAAGGAATCCAGATATTTGAGTACAATTGTTTGTTAACATGAAGAAGAAATTGTATAGAGATTGAGTTGGCTGCTTGGTTGGATGTAGTGAATTCACGTATTGTATATATAATGTCAAGTGGAATGAGGCCAGAAAGTGTAGATAAAATAGAAGGTTTGTCAGGAAGATTGTGTATTAAAAGACTATCAAGGTTGATAATTCGGTTATGTAGCAAGCTAATTTGTAATAATAATATTTGGAGTTTGTTAGCAGTTATAATTTGTTGTAAAGAATTTTTAATGAGTATGTAAATAGAATTAGGTGAGGGGCATATAGCCCAGTGTAATGTAGTACTAGTTTGATAACAAATGTGACAAGTATTATGATAGAGTGAGTTTCTTTTATACAGAGTATGAGGTGCTGGAAGTTCGTCAATAAGAAGTTTAACTCTGAATTTTTTGAGAGTAGAGGACTGGAAACTATGGGCAAAGTTAGAAACTTTTTGGTTATTGTTAAGGTATAGCCAGGTTGCATCTCAATTTATATGCTGAGAAATTCGTATCCATGGTTGAAAACGATTTTGAGATGACCAGAAAGCGAAGATGTTTGCATGGCATATAGTTCAGATACTGCGGTGGATAAGGAGTTCAAGAGAGTAGCCTTCCAGGTATGGAGTGTATAGAGGGTTATAAATATTGTAAGGGTTGAATTAAGAAATAATGCATCAAGATGATTACGAGCTAGTTCATCAGCTTTGTTATTGAATATATTGTTCTGGTGTGCTTTAACTTTATGAAAAGTAATTTTTTGGTTGTAAGATTTGGTAAAGTTAAGAAGTGTATTCCATATTGGCCAATAAGGTATATTTGAAAAACTAGAGCTAATTGGTTGTTGGATTAGATTTTCATATTTAGATATGACAGATTGTGAATCTATAAAGATTTGGATATTGCAATTTCTGGGAGCAGTGTATATTGCAGATAAGATTGCAAGCAGTTCAGCTTTAAAAGAACATAGGCATAATAAGATTTGTGCTTGAAATGTGTAAAGAATATTGTCATTATTAACCTGTAGCCAACCAATCTCCATGGAGCATTGAAGGTTTCCAGAGTTAATGACAGATCCATCAGTGTAGAATATAAGGTCAGTAAAGTAGTAATTATAATTAGCAATCTGTTGAAGAGTATTAGAAGCAGGATTAGTTAAGAATATAGAAGGGATTTGTGAGGCTTGTAAAATGAGGTTTGGGGGTTCAGGAACTGAAATAACATCTTGAAGTTTGATTGAGTGTATTAGATCAAGAGGGTTTGCATTGAAATTAATTTATTTGTCAGAATAAAATCTGCCAAGAAATTTAACTGCATGGCTAATAGGAATAAGGATAGTGCATTTATTATTAATAATATTAGAGTTGAGAGAGCAATTAGGGCATAGTTTTGAGGTTATGTTGGGAGTAGGATATAAAAGTGAAGGTGTGGTTGTAAGACTGCATTGCCAGTGAGTAATTAGTACATGTTTAGAATTTGTAGATTGGCAATGAGCTTTGTCAACAACAATTTGATCATTGAGTATTGTTATAAGCCAAGGTTTAGAATGTTTTGGGAAGTGACCGGTATTATAGCAGTAATAATTTGTAGAAGATAGTTGTGATTGAGGGGAAATAGAGTGGTTGTGAAGGGAGTTTATAATAAAAGTTTCAAGAAATTTAAACCATTGTGGAGTTTTTCCTTTAGGGATTTTGTTAAGCCTTGGGGAGATATGTTTCTAGTCAAGAAGGTAGGAATTATCAGAAGTAGTAAGTTGGTCGAGAAAGAGTATGTGATAGTGACGAAGTTGTTTTTTGAAAGTAGCATAGTTAGGATGTGATGACAAAATAGATTCAAGAGTAACCAATCCCTCTTGAATTGTAAAAGGTATAGTTGTGCTTGGGTTGAGGTTAACTGTCTAATTTATGTGTTTGAAGAGTTGTATAATTTTAAAATTAGTAGTGAGCCTATTGGGGCCATCAATAAGGGGGTTGGGATGAGATAAAATGCTAGTAGAGAACCAGAGATTGTATTGAAGTTGTTGGACTCGAATTCGAGTAGTTATACCAAGAAAAGATTTATTGTTGAGGCGTTTTATAAAATTTGGAATATGGTGTTGTAGTTGAATATCCTATATATTTTTAATATTATATATATATGGATGAAGTAGAACACTAGTAGGAATAGTGAGACAGAGTTTAGCTTTGTGCTTGACAAGGTTAATGTATTGTCTAAAAATTTTGTTGCATATAGACTGGCTAAGTGTAGTATTATAGATTATATATTCTAGAGTAGAAATAATGACAGTGATAATAATATATCTAGCCTGAGTGTCTGTTATTATTTGGAACTAGCAATTTTAATAAGTTGAGAAGATTCTGAGAAGATGAGTTGAATTTGTTTGGTATGTTTATTGTTCAAGGTGAACCAACAATCTAGAAATTTGAAAGGTTGATTAGATGGCCAAAGTGGGAGTATTTCATTATTAAAGGAGATTGGACAGTAGGTGTTGGGCTTAGCATTAGTCAAGAGTATAGATTTAGTTGGGTTGACTTTAATATTAGCCATATTGTAAAAAGATTTAGCAGCTGAGAGAATATCAGATAGCTCAGTTTGGCTAGATGCAATCCACAAAGTGTTATCCATATAGGCCAGTACAGAGCTGTTAGCTTCAAGTTTGTTAGTTAAGAAGTTTTTTAGATTAGTGAGCCATGAGACAGAGGTTGAGTAGCCAAGAAACATTGAATATATATAGGTGATGAGAAGGTCATAGTAAATTTGCCAGAGCAAGAGGATAATAGTCTCTCCTTGGTCAATATCATTTTGAACTTGGTAGGGAGGTGTTAAACCCAAATTAGTTATAACCTCATTTTGGCAGTTGGTGAGTAGGTTAGATAGAATATTAATAATAGGTTGAGGGAGAGAGAGATGATAAAGGGCATGTTTAAGTAAATCAAGATTGACAGAGTCGTAAGCTTTGCTTATGTCTTGAGATAAAAGCCAGATCTCTTTGTAATTACAATTAGCATCTTCAATAAAATTGTTGAAAATGTGAACAGGAATAGATGTGCTGTTGCCTGGTAGGGCAACGTAGTTGAAAAATGAAAGAATAGAATGCTGGGAGAAAACTTGATTGAGTCTATTGGTTAAAATTTTGATATAGATTTTTCTAATATGCTCAACTAATTAGGCGAATAAGATTAAGATTTTTATCAAAAGTATTGTTTTTAGGGATTAGATAAATTCTGCTATATTTCCATGACTGAGGCATAGTATTTTGAGACAGACAATGATTAAAAAGTGCAGAAGGGCAGTGATGTAGTGATTGCTAAGGTGTTTAATCATTTCATAGCTAATGCCTGTAGGCCCATAGGCCTTGCCATTAGGAAGTTTGGATATAGTTTGTGAGACTTTGTCTTCTGTTATAGGAGCAGTAAGTGGTATATACCAATTAGGCTCAATATGAGGACATGGATTGTAATGTTGTTTCCAAAAGTTGTAGAAAAGTTTTGGTTAATAGGTTTGTAGGCTGTTCAGTTGGAGAAGTGTGTTTGAATATGTTGTTTAATTTGAGTGGGATCAGTGACAAGTTGGTTTAATAATTTGATATTAGTAAAATGAACAGAAGGCTGGTATTGATTAAGTATGTTATTAATAGCTTTGGTAGGCTTAGAAACAGGTGTTTTACATCTTCTTTATGAAGCCTGATTGATTTGTTGAATGAAGCAAAGTGAGTGTTCAAGGTGATATGTGTGGTAAACTTGTTTCTAGGTAGTGTAGGCATGCTGTAACCATGGCTGAACCATATTATAATAAAGTGAAGTTAATAATTGGAGGTTACATTTTGAGTAAGTATTGATAGAACATATGCATAAATTGATATGTGGGAGGCAAAGCTTAGAGTAATTGTTGTCATTAATATTATTAAAAGTTTTGATAAGGTTTCCAAGTTTTTTAAGGCCAATATGAAGTACTGTGCATTGTGGAGTATATTTATGGTTATAACTATATTTTTTGGAAATTTTGTTAGAAATTGACTTAAAAGCAGCATGTATAATGCAATGTTGAATTTTGTGCCAGGAAGTGTTAATATTTTTTTGAGTAACAAAAATAAGTGGAACACGGCTTCGAAAAATTAGCTGTGTAGTAAGCTCTGAGAACTTGAGCTATTGGTCACTAGAAGTAGCCTTATAGTCAAATATTCGATGACTAATATTAGTATGAAGGCAAGAAGGCTTGCTATAAGCATTGGGAAAGGTCCAAGAAGTGGAGAGTATTAGGTAGTCACTAAGAGTGCTAGTTTTGCTATTATCAAGATTGTATAAGAGAAGGAATTGTATGTTAAAGGTGTTTGTCCAAATATAGTCAATTCTGCTAGATTTGATATTGTTAGACTAAGTAAAGTGAGTGTTGTTTAGATGTGAACCAATATCAAACATGTTGGAGTAGTGTAGAAAATTATTAAGTTTGAATTTAGAGAAAGAACTGAATATAATATTGTGTGTATTAAAGTCTTCTAGAATAATGAGTTGCAAGTTAAGTTGTTGAGCTTGTGATATCCAGTTAATGACTATATTTTGAGTAAGATTGCGTCTAGTAGAGTCAGTTGAGGAGAGATTATGTGGAGTTTAATATTGCTTTTAAAGAAGAGATCAATTGCTACAGCTCCACTAGGGTGTATTAGACAACTATGAACATGGGGCTTAAGATAGTTGCAAATCATAATAGCTGCTTCTTCTATAGAGCTATCGGAATTAGCCCAGTAATAAGTGTAGAAGTTATTGTTGCAAAAGGAAAGTTTGGTTTTGTTTGAAATTTTGGTTTCAGTAATACTGGCAATAGAAATGTTATGATTGATACAGTAATCTTGCCAGATTTGTCTTTTAGAGGGGGCATTAAAGCCTCTAACATTATGAGTGGCTATTGTAAGATATAGATCATGTTGATTAGCTAATAGGGTGTAGTCCAGTTCAGAGGAAGGTGAGAAAAGGTTTGATGGATTTATGCTAAAGCTTGGTGAGGTTGAGGGGTTTACAGGTAGATTGAAAAAGAGAAAATCATCAATAAAAGTTGGTAAGTAAGAGTTGTTTGATCTAAGTGGTACTTTATAGTAGTTACGAAGATAATTAGAAAGAGGAAATATATAGTTTGTGTGATCTGGTAGAATTCCTTTATAAGGGAGATATATATGTGCTTTAGAGAAGATATAATCAGTACGGGTTTTTTTAAGAGATAATTTGATATAGTAGTTTGAATAAAATTCAGAATATTCTTCTTGTATGTATTATAAAAATGAGCCAATAGTTTGTGGTAAAGGTAAAAATTGCAATCTATAGTAATGAAGAAATTTGTTAAAGCATGTATGAGTATCAACTTCATAGTAGAAACCATGCCACTATCTTGAATAAGATAATAATAATGAAGATATTGGGTTTGTGCGATAGTCTTCACTATTGTAGTCATCTTCTAATGGTGATTCATTAGAAGGTTCAGAAGTTTGATTGTTAGTAGTATTTAGTATGATAGGTGCTACTTCAGAAGGAGATAATGGTATGATAT
>CAJVPY010004702.1:0-12291 GCA_910591965.1 Dentiscutata erythropus | reverse complement strand
GGATGACTTTTTATTAGTAATATTTTTGCATTTTAAGTTCAAACTTTATATGCAAAATGTTACTAATAAAAGTTATCTAAATTGTATGAAACTTTCAAGATATATGTATTTTTTAATTCTGAACAACTTCTATTAAGTTTATAATATACATTTACTTAGTACCATTTTGACTTTTATATATTACAACTACTTTTACTTAATAAAAAATAATCAAAAATCGATTTGTTCCCAAAATAAGCTACTTTGGGAATTTTCATGTAATTTTTGGCCCAAAAATGGTAGCTTATTTTGGGGAAAATCCGGTACTAATAGTTCCAAAAAACATAGATTTACGAATAATATTATTGTACTTGATGTGAAAGCTACAAATAAATATAATATGAATTGTATATATTGTTACAAGTAGGGTAGCCTTTTTAATTTACCACCTGCAACATAGCACACAGCGACAGGGATCTCTAATACAACAGGGCAAGATATAAAGTGGTGTAGAAGTGGAATGTTTTCTTACTAGGGCAGTTCGGTATATTAATTAGAAGCATAGAGATATAGTTTACTTTAGAGCAAAGATATGTTTATTTATTTATAATACAATATCTAGATACAAAGCTATCTATAGGTATCTATTCCTACAGAATCTTAATATTTTAGAACATTGCAGGGAACAAATCTTAAAGTGCAAGAGAGGGAAAAGCTAGGATTTATATAGCTTTTACAACATATACTAAAAGAATATAAAACAATAAGAAATTATAAAAAATATTAAGAAATATTGAAAAATATTAAGAAACATTAAAAAACATTGAGAAACATTAAGAAATATTAAGAAATATTAAGAAACATTAAAAAACATTAAGAAACATTAAGAAATATTAAAAAAATATATAGTAAATCTATTTCTTGATTATCTATTTAACCGATAGTCTGTTCATTATATATTGTAGCTCATTTTGATCATCATAATCTTCTGGATCTAATAGAGATAAAATCTCTAACATATTCTATAATGTTAACACATTCTATAACAATATAAAGCTTGTGATAAAGTTCTTGACTAGAATAAAACTTTAGAAGACCCAATCACCAATAAGAAAAATATTATTTGAAATTACTTAAAAACATGTAAATATTTTCATACCAAGCTTGGCTCTTTAGATGAATATTGTAACAGAACAAACAACAAAGAAGATAAGGTTCAAAAAACTTCAAAAAAGCATAGAAGTGCTAATACATCAGGTAATATGTAATATTTATAAGTTTAAATAAAAAAAATAATAAAGTTATTAAAAATTTAGTTTAAATTGATAAAATTTATAGTATATGTTTATTTTATGTAAATCTTATATTTTCAAAATATTTTGAAAAAATTCGATATAAATCAATTAAATTAAATTTAATAAAATTTTTATTTTGTAATATTTAATTTGTTTTGCTAATTTTGATATTCAAAAATCTTCGATATATTTCAAAATAATCATAATATTATGTAAGATTCATAATTTTTAGTATAATTCGAACTCTTTTTGAGTTTAGTTAAATTAAACTATTTTATTTAATTGTTTTTTTTATCTTTTAAATTATGGCGATTATTTTCACAAACTTTCAAAATTATTAAAAATATTTTGAAATTATTTTCGAAATATTTCAATATATCTTTCGTAATATTTCGAAATAAATTCTATATTATTTTGTAATTAAAAATTCTAAAATATTCTATGTTCTTTGTAAGTATTGCGAAATAGTTTGGGCTATAATAAATTTTGTAAGTTTCCATTTATATATTTTGCTGATGTTATATTATCTATCTCTGTGGATTTATTAATCCTTTTTAACTCCAATTCCTTTATCATAATAATATACAATATTAATATTTAATAACTAATTTATTTCTACCAATTTTTAACTCTAGTTCTATTAAATAAAAGTAACAAAGCAATCAGGTAATCACCAATGCTTCTGAATCTCTTCGATGCAGCCCAAAAACTTTACAATAAGATTTATACAATTTTTCAAGAACCAAATATCAGATATATATACTATATATATTTTTTTAATAGGTTTTGTATAAAGTTTTCGAGCTTTATCAAAAGGGTTCAGAAGCATTGGCAGTTACTTAATCATGAATTGTTTCTGCACAACTTTTTATTTGGAATAAATACTCCAACAGCATGCTTATATTAACTCCAATTTTCACTCATCTCTACTATTTTTATAGCTATTTTTGAAAATATGTGAATAATGATTTCTATATATACCTGTATAGAAAATTAAAAAAATTTGAAAATTTAAATTAGTAAAATTAAACTTTCCAACTAAAGCGAGTTTTGAAATCTCTGGAAATTTAAAAAATATCATAAATTCCTTATAATATAATAATTTGTAATAGTTTATTGTTTGTAATAATAGATGAATAATTATGCTTGTCTTTCAACTTCAATTTTATTGAAATAACAACCTTCCTGGAACAGATATTTTATTAGCATCTTCTATTTTTGCAGATCTTTAAAAATAAATGAATATCTTATATTCATTATTATTAAATTCAATTCTTTCATCATAACAATAGCCAGCTTTAATTTTCATCAGCATCATCATTTCTGCTAATTTTTTTAATAATATATGATTACTTATTTAGCTTTTCAATTCGATTAAAATAATATTCTTACCAAAATGAACTCTCTTCTATAGATCTTTGTACCAAATTTGGAGCTAAAAGAAAACATATAAAATAGCAATATAAGCACTAGTTAGCAAGGCTTCGAGGTTTAAACAAAAAGAAGCAATACAAAATTCTACCCTAAGGTACTTAAAAACATATCTGGTCTAGTTCTTAAAAAAGAGCTATAAAGGCCAAATAGCTAGCTTTTACAAGAAAATTTTAGAAAAACAATATTTTGGGGAATCAGCTTTGACTCTGTAATACAGATCACTGTAACAACAAACAGATACATAACATGTCAAATGCCCAAACAAGTAATTAATATGACTAATCAACAATTAGTATTGTACAACAACAATCTTCACATGTAGCAATATAATACTAGTTTTGTCATATATTAAAAATAGAAAGTTTTACCAAATTCAAAGACCTGTTTAGAAAAGACAAACAGAGCAATGAAGATCTATTTCAAGAACTCAAACAAGATATTCTAATTAAGAATCAAAAGATTGCAGCATGGCTTGGAGTAGATATAGTGGAATTAATAAGCCTTGTTAGAAAAACAATCGAAATATTTGATTGGCTTAGATACAAAAAAGCAACAGAAAAAGTTCTATCAACAGATGAACTTGATTTTTATAAACAACCATTATGTTCACAAGACAACAAAACCAAAAAACCAACTTGCAAAGAATTAGGTATTAAAGAAATATTGCTTCTTACAGAATATAGAACAGTAGACTTTGGTGTCAAGGAATTATTAGATATAATTAATCCAGACTTAGAGCCAGAGGTGAATACTAACTCGAAAACCCAAGACACTATATTAGATATTAAATTTGAGACTCAAGCTAAAATTCAATCAGGCCACAAGTTAAAGTAAGTTATAGATATAGCAGAAAGTAGTTCTGAGAAAGTTATATCTAAATAATCACAACAAGAAGTCTTCTTAGTAAAGAACAGTAAAAGAGAACCAGTAAGCAACCCATATCAGACTATGGCTACTACTTCCCAAGCAAAAAAAAACTATACAAGAGTTCAATATACATAACTCTATGGGATATACCAAATAAAACTAGAGCAAGCCAAATTAGAAGGTATTTGGGCTTCTATGGAAGAGCTACAGTTAAATGTTTTATGTCTAATGGTAAAACAATAGCAGCACAAGTAAAGATAGCCTTTAGAAACTTTAAATGAAAAGAAAAACTTCAAAATTTCTAAACAGTATACTTTGAAAATAATAAAATGCCAAGAGTCACATGTGGTTTTCTGGACAAAGAAACACTTATAGATAGAAGTAAATTTAAATCAATTATAAAAAATCTACCCAAAACTGCAATTGAAACCTCACTATTAAGGCAATTAAGGAATATAAAGGCAAAAGCGATATATATCTCTAAGAATAGCAATGGCAACCAAAGAGGTATAGCATTCGTATACTTTGCTAAAAAGAGAATCAAGACAGAGCAACAAGCCAAACAGTTTTCTACTATAATACAAAGTTAGATTGGGCTGAGTCAGATTGGGAAGAAAACAAGAAACTTCACTAGCAGTGTAGTGATAAAAGCAAAATTTTAAAATCTAAGATTAAAAATATCTTGAATATACAAGACAAAAACATAGAAAGGGTAGAAAAAGAAAGAGCAGAAGAGTTCAAATATAAATTTACTGGTAAGGATATTCAGCTGACGAATAGTCAACCCAACAAAAAGAAAAACCCAAAAGTACAGCAAGGTGCAGAATCAGATAAAGGCAAAGAAAAGCAAAGAGAAATTAGTCAAACTGATTTGCTATATGAGATCATAAAGAGACTAGAGTTATTAGAGAAGCAATGGAATAGAGGTAAGACTCCCAATCACTTCTAAAAGGTACTACAAACATCTTAACAAACACAGATACCCCGAATGAAAACCAGGTACAGACACAGGTGGTACCAATAAATAAAGCAAAACTGGTTAAACAAATTAATATAGCAACACACAATATAAATGGGCTAAATGTACACAGACATAGAGTAGATATATTGCTAGATTGGGTGATGAAAAAGGTTTTAATATAATAGGAATAACAGAAACGAATTTGCAAGAAATAGAGGCAAGATATATTCTTAAAAACAATATTAGTTTTAGAGAGATTTGGTCACTAGCTTCGAAAACAAAAAAGAAGAGATTTAGTGTAGGTTTGTTAGTAAGAGAAGATTTAGAGAAACATGTTAACAAAATTAAAAAACCAAATGAATTTTTGCTAGTAGTGTATTTTATTTTAAAAGATATAAGTTAATAATAATTACACTATATATTTCGCCAAGTGATATAGATGTAGCTAAAGAGTTATTAGCTATAGTTCAAGGTAGAATAGACGAAGCACAAGACGATACATTAATAGTAGTACTGTAATCTAGCGTTAAACAAATCATTGCAAATTGATAACAATAAAAGACTACCAATGTATACTTGGTTCAAAAAGAAGGGTTTCCTGGACACTTTTAGATTTTTTAACTTGTATAAAAAGAAGTTTACTTGGAGCAATAGTTTAGTAGCAACAAGAATAGATCAAATTTAGTCATCAAGTAATATGATAGATATGTTGCAAAAAGCAGAGATTTGTAATATATTAACAGTAACTGGAAGCGATCATAATCTTGCATTTGTAAAATGTGAGTAGAGCCCAGATGCTACATCAAGTAAGCAAACAAAAGAAGAGGTATCCAGTGCGAAACAAAGAGTTTGAAAACTCAAAAAGGCTACAAAAGAAAACTGAAATGATTACTATGAAGGTCTATAGAAAGGTTTAAATAATAAAGTGCTATCTACACTAAAGAAAGACACACTAGCTACAGATTCAGAATCTTTAGACCAAATAGAGGCAAATTTGGTTTTTAATAAAAAAAGCAATTCTTAAAGCAGGCTGGAAAAATTTGCCAAATAAAGTAGTAGATTTTGAGAAAAAGCCTAATTTTATAAAAAAGAAAACCAGATTTTTTAAAGCAGCTTTTATGCTAGGCAAAATAGTTAGAGAAACAAAATCAACAAGCAAAGAAAAGCTTTATAAAAAGTTATAGCAATGGAATAAAAAAATTAAGCAAATCAATATTTAGGCAGATAGTAGTATCAAAGAAGTTGAAATACAAAATTTGTCAGAATGGCAAGAAGACACAATAATCTGGTAGAAAGTAATTGAGGATAAGCTAGTAGTAAATAGTGAAAAGGTTAAGAAAAAAGAAATACAACAATATATCCAAAAAAGAGTTAAGCAAATTGTAAAGAAGCAAAAGAAAATATTAGCTAGCCTGTTAGAGCGATCCTACTATAAAGTGGTTTTAGATAGAATGTATATACAAAATCAGGAGTCAATGAATTTTTTAACTAGCTTAGTAGAAGTCCTGGAAGAAGTTCGGTTGCATTTCCAGAACCAGTTTATAAATAGAAAAAAGAATAGTGCTAAGATAGAAAATTTATAGTTTGATAAATATCAGCCA
This sequence comes from Dentiscutata erythropus, assembly GCA_910591965.1. NCBI lineage: Eukaryota > Fungi > Glomeromycota > Glomeromycetes > Diversisporales > Gigasporaceae > Dentiscutata > Dentiscutata erythropus. The sequence continues at coordinate 6,154 of CAJVPY010004702.1, read as the reverse complement.
AAAGATCGTATTCTAGAAGCTTAATATGATTCAGTAATGCAACCAATTATACTAGACGAATGTCAGCAAATATTAAGCAAAAGTAAAGCAAACTCAGCACTAGAAATGTTAATAATCACATATATACTTCTTAAGCAGGCAAATACAAAAACACAGCAAGTTTTTAAAAACTTTGCAGAAACATGTTTACGAGTTGATAATGTGCCAAGTAAATAAAAAACAACTCAAGTATATCCAATTCCAAAAAGGCAAGACTGAGAGTATAATTTGGATAAGGTTAGACCAATTGCCCTAGTAAAAGTTTTTAGAAAAGGTGTTACAAAAATTTTAATGAAAAGATTAAGCAAGATCATTAAACAAAGGAGTTCTTTCAAGCTCTAATTTTGCAAGGTTACTAGGAAATTCTATAGAAGAACCAGTACATATCCTTAAGGCCTTACTTGAAGAGGCAGAAAAAAACCAACAAGAATTGTGGGTTCTGTTTTAGGATATAAAGAAAGCCTTCGACTCTGTAAATCTCACTATGTTGCAAAAAGTGCTAAAAAGAATCAAGATTCCAGATGTTTGCTGCAAACTAATTCATAACCTATTTGAAAATAGAAGGTTAAAGGTTATAACAGCATATGGTTTAATACAAGAAATTAGAGCAAAAGGAGGTATTGATCAAAATAAAGCCATTTCACCCATTCTTTAAAAAATCTTTTATGATCCTTTGTTAAATAAAATACAGAAAAATGAAAGCTTGGGTTATAGAATAAAAGTCTCAGCACAAATAAAAGAGTTGTTAAAAATTGAAAAACTAAAAAGTATCAGGCAAGCGGTTCTTGCATATGCTGATGACACTATGTGGATTGCAAGTTTGAAGAATCAGCTAGAGCGAACAATTCAAATAGCAGATCAGTTTTTCTAGCTAAATAGCATAGAAATTAATAGCAATAAATCAAAGTTAATAGTGTTAAACTCAAAGCTTTCAACTATTAATAGACAAGTAGAATATGAGAATGCACTGGTTAAAGCAAGCAAGAAGCTACATAAACTACAGTTTCTTGAAACCTTTCTTCATACTAAGAAGGAGGTAACAGAGATCAAAAAGAAAATAAAGCAAATTGTAGATTTGTATACTTGCAAATTAGAAAAGAAAAAATCTACGGCAAGCCAGTTAGTATATATAAACAACTAGGTTTTAATTCCCAAGTTGGAGTATATTCTACAAACTGTAACATTATTAGAAAGCAAATTGAATACAATCTATCAACTTTTTCTACAATTAATAAAGAAAAAGTTAGGAATAGCACAAACAGTATCAAATAGTATCCTAGTGCATGGAAGTACATTAGAAACCAAACTGCTTGTAAGTGCAGTATTAGCAAAACAGACAACAGCGCTTTTTAAAAAACTAAATAGTACTGGTATAATAGAAAACATTACTAAAATGAAAATTAGATAGGGAATTCTGAAAAAAGGCATAGTATATAATATCTGGAGAAACCTTCTGATTGAGGCGAATCATAATTGCAAAAACAACATCACACTTATACAATAGAACAGTGCAAAAAAATAGATATATTTTTTGGTACAGAAGAAAAAAGCTGGAGTATATGTGGTTCAGGAGCAACAATTACAAGTGTATTAAATCCTTTGCAGAGAAAAAAGAGTAGAAAATAGCAAGAAATTCTGGGAATTTACTTTATTAATCAGATACTATATATAAATAGTAAAAACTTGCTAATCTGGTAGCAAGTAAAGGCATTAAAAATCATAGTTGTAGTGGTACAACCCACTCTAGTACAAGTCAGTTAAGAGTTCGGTGCTCGAAAATGAAGAGGTACATAAAGTAAGAGCCCAGTTTTGCTTGCAAGCAAGAAATAAAGAAGTGATTGTACCTAGCCTACTAAAGATTAGCCAGGATAAGAGACAGAAAAATTGAATTCTATTTTACAAAAAAGAAACTAGCCAGCTTGAAATTAAACAGATTCAAGAAAAAAGTTCTATTGAGATATTGGCTGAATATTGGTTAGAGAGGGATTTAACTAAAAAAGGTGTCCTGTTAGTACAATGTAGGGGTTGTGATTTTAACAATATAGAGATAAAAGGCAGTTGTAAATTTAGTATAAATTTAGATTTAATACTTGATAAAATAAAGTACATATCGAAAGATGAGGAGGATTTATATCTTAGAATTTTAACAGAGATATATAGATTTCTTATTGTATAAAGAAGTACACCTGAATAGATATTAGAGAGTATGAAGATAGTAAAAAACAAAAATCTAGAGTATATAGAGAATCTGGAGCTACCGGCCAACATTAAAGCTTTGTTGTTGCATAAGCTAAAAGTTAATCTGGAGCATAAAAGAAAAGAAAACATTTTTTATACAGATAGGGCTATGTTATTAATCACCTGATTATTTTTTATCAGAAGCTACCCCTCCTCCTCCTTCTTTAATATAAAAATAGTTAGGTTCCTTATATATAATTTCAACTTTTTTTTACCCCACTCTCCCCCTAAAAAATTATCTAATTTTTGCCACTCCCTATAGTTTATGAATCCCAAATAAGTTTAACAAAAATGATGAAAATAGAATAGGAGTGGGCTGGGTTTAGGTTACAGAAGACGAGAAAGATATGATATTTAAAGGCAGAATCAGAATCGGTAATTGGCCATCATCTACAAGGCTAGAGCTTCTAGTAATACTATGTGCACTTTTGACAGCAACCTCAAACTCAAGTGTACAAGTTAAAACCAATAATATAGCTGCAATCATAGCTATAAGAGGTGTACTAAATGAAAAGGGCTTTAATAAAGAGCTTAAAAGAAAAAATAAAGCAATACTTGACAAGATTATAGAAGTAGTTCAATTCAAGTCACTTAATTTTGAGTTAATAAAGATTAAAGTATACGCAGGTATAAAGTGGAATAAAATAGCAAATTGTATAGCAAAAGTGGGTGTTTATCTTGATAACACATGGAAATAGCCAAGTAGTCTTCACTCTCAATAGAGTTTTAATATATTTTGGCAAGATAAGAACCTTGAATGCCCTCTATGAAGTTTTATACTAAAAGTTAAAAGAAGGTTTGTGGAGAGTGAATAGTATTTGTCAAAAAGCTGCAAGCCTTTTCAAAAGACAGAACATAAGAGTAACCTATTTTGGGCTTTTTGAAAGAGATTAACAGAGCTTAGGGGCCAGAGATGTAGATTACTGGTGATTAGCAATAAACTTGTCAAGTAAATTAAAGGTCTTTTCTGAGTACTCCCAACACTGGATAAATTATATCAGCATAGCTCACATGTTTACTCTTTAGCCAATTGTATCTTATGTAAAGAGAACAAAATTAAAGATCTGAACCATTTTTTTAGCTGCAAAGTCTATGAAGATATCTGGTTAGAAATAGAAAAGCAAGCTTTAGCTTTGGCATAGGCCACACTTGAAGAAAAGACAAGATTCGAGTACACCTTAAGAGATTTTAAAAATGTAGTACTTGGCAACTTATATGAAGCACACTTGAAAAAAAGAAAGATGCTTATACAGGGTTTGGTCTGTCAAGATAATTTTATGAAACTTCAAGAAATGAACAAGAAATCTAGTTCAAGTTGGCAATGCTATAAAGCACTCTGTTATGTTGTACAAGAATGTTTTTATAGAATAATTTGAAGAGAAAGATGTAAAAAATTTGCAATATAGAAAAAAGGTAATGGTATAAACAAGTCAGTTAAAAGAGAAAAAAGACCCAGAGATGAGTTTATAGTGCCAGAAAAGAACTCATAAGCAAAAGACCTAGTGTTAGAAAACAGGCCAATAGAGGTTCGACTAGTAGAAAACTAATCAACAGAAAACCATTCAAGTAAAAAGAAGAAAAAATATTTAGAGGAATCAGGTGGAGTAAAGAAAAAAGAAAAGAGAAGATTATGTTTGAAAAATTTTAAAGAAAAGATAGTCGAGGTATATAATCTGGTAAAAGAAATAATTTGGTTACAAATTTTAAACTTTTTTTTATCTAGTTGGTAGTCAAAGTAATATTAGGTTGTAATAGATTTTTTATGTTAAGTAAATAGTTTTTTAGATAGCTGAGTATCATACTATAACGGGGTTTTAAATGTGGGTAGCACTACATGTAGAACCAGTTGGCAAATATCAGTACGATAACTATACTTGGACACTTTTAGCAGCTGAGTATTGGCCAAATATGTAAATTAGATAGTTAATTTTGTAAATTACAAATATTCTAATAAATTAGTGCAAGGTTATCAAAGGAAAAAAAAATAATAATATTCTTATTAGACATTCCATCAGCATTCTATCTTTGCAGATATTTGAAATGAATAAACACTTTATACTTATTCTTTTCAACTCCAATTCTTTCATTATAACAAATATTCTACTAGCATCACTATATCTACTGATTTTAATAAAAAATGATACCTTTTCAACTTCTATATTACAAAAATAATAATTCTTATCTGGATTAATATTACATTAGAATTCCTTATCTCTGCAGATTTTAAAAAATAAATGAATACCTTATATTTATCTTTCTCAACTCCAATTTCTTCATTGTAACAATACTCAATATTTAATATTATATCAGCATCGCTATCTCTACTGATTTGTAATGCTTATGTTTATTCTTTTCAACCCCAATTCTATTAAAATATTAATAATTTCTTATTTGGATTAGATGTTTCATCAGTGTTCTACACTTCTGTAGATTTTTTTAAAATGAATAAATACATTATATTCATCATTTTCAATACTATTTTCTTCATTATATCATTATTCAGTATTTAATATTTTACTAGTATCACTTATTTTGTTGATTTGTGATAATATATGAGTACTTGATGTTTATTTTTTTAAACTCTAATTCTATTTAGATATTGACTACTTTTTACCAGATTATTTTTGCAGATTTTGAAAAATGAACAAATGCCTTATAGTTCATCCTTTCAACTTCAATTCTTTCATAATAGCAATATTCAATATTTGAAAATTATACTCACATCATTCATCCTGCTAATTTTAACAACCGATAAATGCTTTATGTTTATCTTTTTTGTCCCAACTTTATTAAAACAATAAAAATTTCTTATCTGGATTATATGTTATATCAGCACTTCTATCTCCATAGATTTTTGAAAATAGATAAATGCTTTATATTCATTTTTTTTATCTCAATTCCTTCATCATGATAATATATATCATAATTATATTCGAAGTTAATATCATCATTTCAATGTATATTTGCTAATGTTTTTTTTTTTAATTTATTATTGCTAGAAAAATCTAAAAAAGTTAACGTAGTGGTTATAAAAATACAATAAAGAAGCTTATCCAGAAAAGATTACAGAAATAACAATCTACTTTAAGTCCAACTGATAAAGACTTCTAAGAAGAATACAAAAACACAATAACGAAAAGTCCATTTCAGAATGGTGATTCCAAGAGCCAAAGAATGCAAAAAACATGATGAAAAATCCACTTAACCAAAGGTGGTTTTATTCTAAAATCCTGATAAACAGATTTTCGAAAAAGATATAATACCAACAAAGTTAGCTAGCATTAGTTATAATGCTAGCCAATTTAGTCAGTATTAAGCTCTTTTGGAAAAATGGCTTTTAGAATTTTAGAGTAGAATCTAAAAAGACTCCAATGCCAGCAACAAAGTCTACTTAAATAAGACTCAAAAAATATAAAGTTCAAGAACCAGATGACTCCAAGACAACAATTCCAGAAATAACTTCAAAATGATAACTATTATTTAAAAAAAAGATGATAAGAGCAATTGTCATAGTTTATAGTATAAGTTATAAAAATTTTATATCAAAACTTACCACTCTAGTAATTCTAATATACATCAGCGAAATATATTAACATAATTTTACGTAAGTTATTATGGCCCGAAATATTGTGCAATAATTACAGTCTGGACATAATATTGCGCAAAAAGTTGCGAAATATTGTGCAATAAATAACATAAAATTACGAAATATATTACGCAAAATTACGAAACTTATAGCGCAATATTATGTAATATTTTGTGCAATATTTCGAATTAGTTCGAAACAATTCGAATAGAGATAAATGCATCAAAACAGAAAAATATTTATAAACTAAAAGATAGCTACTAATTAGAAAGAAAAGCTAATAAATTCGAA
>CAJVPY010004701.1:0-12294 GCA_910591965.1 Dentiscutata erythropus | reverse complement strand
ACCTAACATCTAATCCTTCGTTAACTCCGAGTATAACTGGTACATTATCGAATGTTAATAATGGTGGTGTTGGTAATGTTAGTACGGTAGTGCAGGCTCCTGATGGTTTCCATTACGTACCTTCCGAAGAAGCTATTAAAGTTACTATGTGTGAAATTGGATTCAAAGTTGATCCGGATTTTTCCAATGTCGTCAATGAAATTTCTTTCATAATGAAAAAAGTGAGTTATATTACTATATCTAATTTTGTTAATTTACCTTTGTTGCTAACATTATTATATTTGCAGTTATATGAATTGGCAAAAAAAGGAAAATATCCAATAAATTATCTTGCAGATTTTAGAATTATAAAATCAACTGAAACTTTATTTGCCACTACCTTTGATAATGATAAAAACGCATTATATTTACAAATTGATATCGATGCAATCTTTGGCAGTCCTGACTGGGAAGAATTTATACAATCATTAGGGCCAAGATATTTTAATAAAAAGTACAATGCAAAGTAAGACTGTTACTGTTTTTATTTCTTTGTAACAATTTGGATTAATTAACTTATTATTCTATATCATATAAACTCGTTTACTACAGGCCTCATTGGGCAAAAGAATGGGAAACTATTCCAGGCATTATACCTTATCTTTCTGATGTCTTATCTGCACAAATTAAACAATTTGAGGTAGTGCGTTCAAAGTATGATCCTGATAAAATGTTTTTCGATAATAAGTCATTGCAGGAAATATTTAGTGGCGCTTTAGGTTCACAAAAGGGTAAGAACCCAAAGTAAATTCAAAGCAATGACATTATTAAGTTAGATCGAGGACAAATTAGTCTACCGGATAACATAAAGCATGGAAATTTTTTTATGAATGTAGATTTAATTTTATCATTTATTCATGATTAATAGATGTAATCTTAATATATATAGACGAAATAATAGTTAATTCTTACATTGTTATATACATATTTGTCTTATAATTATCATGCCATATTTATTATTCTCACTATCTTCGCTTTCTAATTCTTTTTTTTTTTATTCATACCACAAAATACCACAAGATGTACTACGTTCTGACCAATAGTATTTAACAAATTCGATTATCTATAGTCTGTACTTTATTAAATTTAGAGGTGTAAATCGATTCTACGATAGTCAGTTTATTTGTTAATCTAATTAGATTCGATTCACATTTCACCTAATTGTTATAATCCTTTGTATAAACGATTATAGAATTGATTTAGCATTCGTATATTCGGATACCCCTGTATTTTGTAATGTCGGAATTGAGTGAATGTCACACATCAAGATAACGTTACTAATCGTAGATTGTGTTCAAATATAATGGAATGTAAAAAAAAAACAAGGCATCTATTCTTATGGCGAGTTGCAAGAATAGTTTAGCGTAAACTCTTGAGTAAAGAAACAGTAACTTGTGCTTGTAAAGGATTTTTGATTTCCTGGTTATAATTATTTTTTAGCATAAAATTATAACAAGGAAATTTGAAGTATTCAGGAAATTTGAAAGTATTTAGAAATTTAAAAAGGTTTTGTATAGATACTTATTACGAAAAATGCTTATTTTAAAAAATAATCTGAACAAAATCTGAATATGATTTTAATTTTTTTCTATAGAAACCTGTATGTCACTGAAATGAGTAATTTTTTATAGAATTCTTACAAGAATCAACAATAGATTATAATAATTTTAATACAAACAAACTTAATCCCAATATAAACTAACCCAACCTTATTATATACTGTGTTCACCAAAATAAAAAATATGTTATATATAATAACTCATAATAAAAATTGATAATTCCAATACAAAACTAATAAAACCTTAATTAAAAACTATATAACAGATTTTTTACAATAATTTACAATAGAAATCTTTATAATTCGATTCTAGATTTGAGAGTTTAACAGTTTAATTAGTTAAAGAATTTAAGTAATTAAACCTTATTTTTATTCATTCCAACTTAGTATGTGTACAAACCTAATAATTGTTTATTAACCAAAGGTAATAATGATTTATTCAAATTTTATTGCCTGATTTAATTTCAGGTATTTACAAAAAAAAATTTAAGAAATAAATTATTGCTATTAAGGTAGCAATCTAATATCTTTGTTAGCAGTAATACTACTTTCTAGATAATTAAGTTAAGAGTAAACTAATTTAAAGTTATATACAATTAAACCTCTCTATAGTCACCCTCTATACGTATAAGCACATCATATAAAAATTCTCTTTATAAGCATATTTATTTTAAAACCAACTATTATAAATATATAGAAAAAAAACTTCTTTATAATCACATCTTAGTAAAATTCTCTTTATAATCACACAAATCTTTATCCTGAGAGTTGTGATTATAGGGAGGTTAGACTGTATATATTTTTTATTAATACATATTTTTAACTCATGTTTAATGAAAATTATGAATTCCTTTTAAAAATTTTATGAATTTATGCAGTTTCTGTAGCAGAGCCACAAGTCAGATACTAGTATACATATATAATATATATTTGAATATTTATATTATATTAAATAAATTATATTAGTAAATTCAAATATATATTTATTTATGTATTATAATCAGAGTTGGCACAAACTGATCAATAATCAAGCTTGACTAGACCAGTTTGACCAGTTGATCAAAGTGTTTAGTATTGGTTAAATTGGTCAAAGAAGTATAGCAAAAACTTGTATTTTTATAGAAAATCACAAATTATAAAATCCATATATTTGGCTAATTAATATAGATCCAAACATGATTGCTAGCCAATTAAATCAATTAAAAACTCTTTCAATACATGATTTATATAAAGATAGATTATTATTAATAAAAGCAAAGCATTTTTAATACTAAAGTAATTTTATTCTTTTTTTAACCAATAGATTTTACTAAAAAACACATTATATCTAATATGTTATTATATCATAATTTATATTACTATAATTAAATTGCACTATTGCCTCAAATTATAATACAATTTATATATTTAAATCATCTTTAACAATATTAAATCTTAATATATCAAATTAATCAACTCTTTCTGATGATCACTAAAATCAAAATTTCCCAAACTATTTTTTGTAAAAACAGTAACTAGTAAGTAACAAAGAGCATAAAACTGGAAACTATAAGTCGGCAGTTGTTATTTAGAGGTAGTTCTCATATGCTACCTGCTAACTTCAGAGTTTATTACTCACTGCATGTATGGCACTTGTTATTTAAAAGTAGTTCTTATATGCTACTTGCTGACAAGTTCAGAGTTTATCACTTATCAAAAAGCAAGTACAGTAGCTCTTCAACTTTCCTGAAAAAAGAGTTACTAGTCGCTGGTTCTTCCAAGAATAAAAATACTTTTGTTAGGTGCTAGTGGTCTTTCCCTTTGGTCTTTCTTGGTTTTGCCAATCTTCTCCAAAATTTTTGACAAAAAGTGGGTGATTTGGCTTACCCCCTCCAAAAGATCAGCATTGTTTATCTCCCAAATTTGAACATATCCAGAAATGCAACCATGTGCCTTGTTTATCAGTGGATATGATACACAATGTAATCTGTAGATACAGGGTCCTCTACATAACTGGGATAGGGTCTCTGATATAAGAGGCATCCAGAAGTGGCTAGTAGTCAGATAATAAAGGTGTTATACTATAGTCGAGATATACAAACATTGCAGTTGTTATAAAATTTTTTCTTAAACCTGGCACAGGTTATAATAGTGTATTTCTTGTTTTAGTTTTTTTCTTCTCTCATTTTTCTTGTACTATTTCTTTATAGAGATAGTTTCTCCCTTTTGTAAGCTCTCAGGCTTTTCTCTTTGTGTTTCTTTTTTTTACATCTTATTGTACCCTCTTTTTTTTTTCTTTAAAATTCCCCTTTATTTTATTTGTTTTTTGTTTAGTTACTTTTTTATTTTGTTTTCTTGGTATTATTAGTGGTTTGTATTAGATATGAGATTATCATTATCACTTTTTTTTGCTTTTGGTAAAGAAAGGAGATATGAAGGGAAAAGCTTTGACAGGCTAACAAACTTTATCTGACTTGTATACAAGTTTGTGCGACAAGTCGCATATGGGCATATTTATCACAGCTAGGTGATGTCAGGCTCACAATTACATAACTCTCTGTTAATGGTTAGGAATGATATATATATTGTTCGAGATAGTTTACTGTCACCTTAATATAGTCGCCATAAATTGAGCACTGGAAAGACTGTCAAAGATTTAAAAAAAAAAATCTTAATATATGATATTTATATTTATACTTAACACCAAACTATGCTTGATACAACCAACTAAAAAATACTTTACATATTATCAATTGTTACTATTTACCTTAGCAACTATATAATACTTTTAAAAACTATGTATATCAAACAATAAAAATACCAAATTCTAATAACAATCAATCTTTACAATCTTAATATATTTAATAATATTTTATTAATACAAACAATACCTCAGAACTTTCTTTACAAATGCTAATAATTATTTTTGAAACAATTATCAATAACTATTTAATTAAACACATTTTTTTCTTCATAAATATATACAATTTTTTTTTATCAACCTTCTTAATTAGATTATAATTGAAATTGAACCCCAAGAAATCAAACTCAATATAGCTAAATACTTATAAAAAATATACTATTTAAATCAAAACATACAAAAATATACTTTTTTAGATTAACATTACATCAAAACACCACTATTATTTTTAATAACAAAATTCTTTAGCTTCTAATCAAGGCCTAATTATAACTATTAAAAGTATTATTTTGATTTATACTCTCTTAACTACCAAACATGCTCAACAAAACTTTGAGACTTAGACCAAGTCTTTCTATGCCTTTTTTTGCCTATTAGTTTAAAGTCTTTAGGGTTTTTAAATTGTAAATTAGTTGTTTAAGTGTTTAGATTTAGTTTTTAAACATATTAGTCATACTTTTTCAATTGATAGTGACTGTGAGATTAGACTTTCTAACTCATCTGAACAAAAAAAAAGTTATACCACATATATTATATTAGACTTAAACTATTTTGAAGACTACTAAATTATTAAAAATAATAGGCTTATCAATCTTGACAATAAACAGGCCTTTACAGATCTTGCTTATATCTACTAAATTGTCTAGGCTTTTTAGGTGTAGCTATATTTAATATACTAACTAATTTATATAAAAACAACTAAGTTTATATAAAAACCTTTAAAGATGAAGATGATGAAGATCTATTTAAATAGATCAAAGCATTTGAAGAAGTGACTAATACAAATAATTGAATATTAGCAATGAAAATAAAAATAGTATCAGACTATTTGGATAAAATAACAGCAAGTTGGTACAATAATAATAAAGATAGTCTTGTTTTCTGGGATAATGTTAGCAAAGAAAACAAAAAATTTAGCTTTGTCCTAATATTTATCAAATACTTTGCCACCCAGAATAAAAGCACCAATAGCAGCTAGAATTATATTCTCCAAAAGAAAGTAAAAAAGATAGACAAATTTGCTTATCAATTTAAACAACTATTAAAATGAGTAGACTAAACAAAAATGTTTCTAAAAGGTCTATATGAAAAAATTGCTACACTAATGTTATTTAACAACTCCAAAATATTGGATAAAGCAATTACTAAAGCCTAAAGAATAGAGGTTGAAAGCTATTATAAAAAAGAAAAAATAAAAAATTTAATTAGCTTTTCAATAACCTAGTTCAAAAATGTAACAAATGATTATGAACTATAAAAGACTAGCTACTGTGCTCAACACCTAAACAGAATCTAGCTCCAACTAAACTTCAAGAAAAACCTTTCAACTTTAGCAACTAAGAACCAAAGGGATTGAATATTACAACTATGCTAAAAGGAGCCACATTGCAAGAAATTGTCTATCTGAATGACAAAACTACTAAAGACTTTCTAACAATCTAAATAAAATATAGCTATAGCCTATAAGCATCAATATATATAATATTAATAACACAGTAAAAGCCTATGCTATAACATAATGAAATCAACCTAAAGCCAAAGTTCACTAGAACAAAAGATTACAAAAAGGTGTTGTCACCAATCAAAACTAATCCACATAACTAACACTATTTACTTTATAGAAAAAGTTACTTAAAACCCTATTCAACTTTAGATAGAAGCTAGCAATAGAGTTATATGAAAACAGGCATTTTTAGCTACTAATTTAATATTTGCTATACTAATTTTGTAGAAAACAACTCAAACCAAAAAGCAACTATAGCAAAATACTATATTAGAGTTTAGAATAATCTAATATTGGCTATACTAAATTCAAATGCTGTCAAAGAAATTAGCAAAGAAACAAAATCTAACAATATCAAAGCCATCTAATACAGTTGTTATTACTACTAAAAGCACATAAAAAAAAAGTTCTAGAAAATTTAGTAGATATAAAATTAGCAGTAGAACTTTTTTTTTAAAAAAAATTTTTGGCAGTCTTGCCTCTACTTTATTAGGCTTTGTAATATTATACTGTGAAATATTAAAATTTTTGAAAGGTATAAACCCTAACACCACCTAAATTACAAGTATTAGCTTACTAGCTTTTGTGACCAAAGTCCAAATTACCCATATGTGACTTGCTATAGGCAGGATTCTTCTCCAAAATATTCTTTTTTGCACTTGAAAAGAATAAATATTCACCAAAAGATTCTCACCAGCTTGTCAAGACTGCCTATCCTTCTTTCTAAACTTTTCTACCTAGATTTGGCAGAATAGTTTATCTTTTACTTTTTCATAAGGGAAAAAAAATATGCCACATCTATGAAAGAAAACAAAACTATCTAAAAAAAGAAAGAGAAAAACAAAAAAAGAAAAAAATATTTAACTAAAAAAAAGAGTTCTAAATATAGTTTCATTATAATAAAATGAAGATAAAAAGAGCAAAAAAAAAAAATATAGGAGTTTTAATAAACCTCCTTAAAAAAAAACAAACAAAAGAAACAAAAAGAAAAAAAATACACTATTATAACCCATGCCAGGTATAAAGATAAAAATTATATACTAATTGCATCTAATTAATATATCTTGGCTATAAAGCTTTGCTTTAACATTGGGACTTGATCTTATCCCATACTATAGTACCATAGTAAAAAAAAAACAAACACATAGTTGCATTCTACTAAGTTCATCCAAATTAGATAAGTGTAAACAATGCCAATATTTTGGAGGGGGTAAGCTGAAATACTCACTTTTTGTCAAAATTATTGGTGAGGTTAGCAAATACAAAAAAAAAAAAAAACACTTGAAACAATCAAAAGAGTATAGGCTTTCTTTTACTAGGATCAACTATTCATCTAAGCCTGCACAGTCTAAGTCTTTTTAATAAGTAATAAACTCTAAACTTGTCAGCAAGTAGCATATGAGAACTACTTCTAAATGACAAATGCTATGCCTGCAGTTATTGAATAATAAACTCTGAGACTGTTAGCATGTAGCATATAAGAACTACTTCTAAATAACAGCTGCTAACTTACAGTTCCTTTTCCAATGTCTTACATAAGAGTCATTGACTTTACTCTAGTATACTGTTGTTTTTTTCTAATAAAAAGTTTTTTAGAAATTGTGGTTCAAATGATCATCAGAAAGAGTGTTAAATTCGATTTTGTTATGGCTAGAACATTTCTAAACCCCAAGAATAAAAATAACTTCTTTAATTAGTATGAAAAAAAGCATAATATTGAAGAAGTAGAGAGCTACTATATTTATGATGCTGAAGAACTACCCATCTAATTCTGGAAAGAAAAATTTAGTCTGGCTATTTGCCTAATAGCTGTAGAAGAGCTACCAACTCTAGAAGAAACTTTTAAACCTAGCCCAATTCAGAAGAAACTATAAAAGGATTAGTACAAGTATTCAAATTAAAAGAAAAACAAAAGAAAAAGCTAAACATGCCTTAAAAAGGTTTAAAAGACTTTTTATCAATAGGTTAAATTAGTTGGTTAGCATTAAGAAGTCCACTACTAAATCGACACTAGTGAAACAAAACCTATTAAATAGTTAGCCTACAAGATTGTTTCAAAAGAACAAGACTTCCTAGAGCAAGAAATTAAAAAATTATTAAAAAAATACTAATTTATGAAGTTAAAAGCCCTTGGACCTTCTCTATAGTAATAGTATCTAAAAAGAATAGCAAACTTAGCTATGTATTGATTATAGAAAGTTAAGTGCTATTATCAAAAAGGATGTGTTTCTCTTACTATATATTAATGACTTACTAGAAATATTCAAAAAAGCCAAGTAGGATTTTTCTCTTGACTTAGCTAGTGAGTACTAGCAGATATAAATAAGCAAAGCAAACTAGAAAAAGATAGTATTTATAATGAAACAGAGCACTTATAAGTTTAACATAATGCCCTTTGGGTTATATAATACCTCTGCAACTTTTCAAAGAGCTATAACCAACATACTTCACAAGTTCATAAAAAAAAATATTGTAGCATATTTAGATAATATAATCATCTACTTGAAAACCTACTAAGAACATTTAAATCATCTAAAAGAAGTTCTTACTAAATTATTAGATGCTGAATTAATTCTTAACTCTAAAAAATATGAGTTATTTAAAAACAGCATTAATTTTCTAGACTACACAGTAGCAAAAGAAAATATATGATCTGATAAAGCTAAAGTAGCAAATATTAAAGATTTTTTTATACTAATAAATCTAAAGCAATTACAAGGCTTTATAGATCTAGCCTTATATTATCATCAATTTATATTTCATAATAAAATTTATGTTTTATAATTAAACACTATAAAATAAACTTTAAATTGCATTATCTAGTAATTAGGGCTCTACAAGTAGGCAGCTATGCATATTAGTACCAGGCCAGGCACTAGTGTCTCACACCATACCCATGCCTAAGGCACAAAAATACCAGGTATTATTGTAGGCATGGGCACAAATACCAGGAATTTTATAAGCATGGGTATAAAAGTCCAGGCACTATTATGGCATGGTACAAAAGTGGCAAGCTATAGCACAAAAGTGGCAGACCATAGCACAAAAGTGGCAAGCACTATTATGGGCATGCCAGGCACTATTATAGACACAGGCACAAAAATGCCAGACATAAATACCAAGTACAAGCGCTAGATATTATCAAAACACACAACAACCTAATACAATTGCTATTAGTGTTTCAAATAGGTCAAGTTGACAATTTTCAAGTTAAAGCTTTAACCTGAACTGAACTTGACCCAAAATTTTAGGGCTAATATATTAATTTTTTTAAAAAATAAATTCAATTATCTTTTTTAAATATAACGATGATTATCAAAGTTGGCTAATTAAATCTAAGTGAGTATGTTTATAAACTCAGTGGGCTACTACAGTAAGAACTATTTAGAATCATTGAAAGTTTTTTTATCATCTAATGGATTTATGGAATTAATATAAAAAAAACTTTACTAATTTTGCTATTTGTTTAAAGTTAAAAAGAATTTAGGTGATTATTAAAACAAAGTTAGCATTTATGCTTTTCCAAATTTTAATCAATAATACCATGATAACTGCCAACCTAAAATTAACAAAAACTTTTTATTTTTATTTTATAATATAGAAAAAATAGGTAATTGCTGAGATATTTTCAATCAAAGTTTGAAAAAAGCTTATAATATTATTTATTACCTGGGGTTTTTAATTTTATTAGCAATAAATATAAATCAATCAGATCTCTTCAAAAAATCAAGCCAATCTCAATATGTGTAATATTTTACAGCTATTATTATAATTCTTGAAATACCTAATAAAAATTAGCTGAATAATTTTTTGGTTAATTTGATTATATTATTTAGTAACAGATATAACAGATATGTAATTTAATAAGATTAGATAACTAATATATATTACAATAAGACTAAATATTGACATGCACTTGTAAGTAGTAAATTTCATTTTTACTCTTTGGCATAATCAATTTTTACTCAAATGAAGCCTTTATTCATTTTTAATTATTTTTGACGAAAATTTGGTTTTAAAAAATTAAAGAAAAATTTCAATTCCTATTCTTTAGACGATCCATCTTTGTACAAATGAACAAAGCCTTTATTTCTTTACTGGATCTTTGATTTTTTAAAAATATTGTTACAATAAAGTTAACATAAATATAATTAATATATTGTAATAATATAATTAAAATATTTGAGTTATTTTTAAATTATAAATATAACAATTATATATATATTTTTTTTTAATGTTAAAGGTGAGACCATGAACAATTATATTTTTATTATATATTATTTATATTATTAATATATAATTATTATATTTTATATTCGCTTCTTGCTATTTTCACCAAAAATTTTGACAAAAAAGTGGGCATTTTAGCTCACCCCTCCAAAAGATCGGCATTATTTATATCTACCTAATTCAGATGAACTTAGTAGAATACAACTACATGTTTGTTTTGTTTATCAATATAGTGCTATGGTACGAGGAAAGATCATCACCCTCATTTAGGAGATACCTGAGTCAAGTCGGTGCCCAGAACGAATCTTAAAGCTAAACCATCAGTTTACAATCGAGATATAGTAATTAGTTGCAATTATTATATAATTTTTATCTTTATATCTGGGACAGACTATAATAATATGTCATGGCTACTTTTTTTATTTTTACTTTTTTCATCTTTGTTTATTTATATTAGACTATTTTAGAAATTTTAGTTTAGTTTTTGTTTTTTTTTTATTGCCATAAGGCGGTTTTTTTTCTAAAATGGTTATATTTTCCATAAACATGGCTATACATTTTTATTTTTATATATGAATAAAGGTTTTATTTGTTTGTCAGGCTTAGGTGGAAGAAGTCTGAAAGAAGAGGAAGTAGTCATGACGGGCAGCAAGGTTCACTGTTGAGAGCCGGTCATATTCAAGTAAGGAGAGATTCAGAAGGTGGGAAATCTTGCTATAGCAGGTTAAACATAGGTACCAATTGGGGTAACTAGGCTAGTTTTAACTTGTAATTTAGGTAAACATTAGGTTTAATGCTATAGCACTTGTTTAGAGATAGTTTTCATATGCTATCTGCTGACAAGTTAAGAGTTTATCACTTACCTTCTGAAATGCAACTTAGTGTAAACTTTTACCAGTTTAGAAGACTCATACAAAGCCTAATAAAGTTAAAGCATAACTGCTAAATTTTTTTTAAAAAAAAAAAAATTATTATATTTTATAAATATTTTTAATATATATTAAATATAAAGTTATAACAGACTTAATATAGATATTTTAAATTGTTTAACTAATATAAAAATAATATTAAAATTATTAAAGAATTGTATAATATTTTTATTATATAATTAATATAATATTAATATATAATAAAAATATTTTGCAAAATTGAAAAATTCAGTAATTATCATACAATCTTTCTTTCCGACAACCATCTGTACCAAAAAATCCAAACACATTTTTTGTAAAAACACAATAGCACTTAGTAGAACACAGAGGGCATACTAGTTGCTATAAGTCAGCAGTTGTTATTTAAAGGTAGTTCTCATACACTACCTGCTAACTTCTTTAGAGTTTATCACTTACCGCATGCATGGCACTTGTTGTTTAAAAGTAGTTCTTATATACTACTTGCTGACAAGCCCAGAGTTTATTACTCACCAAAAAAAGAGTATAGGTACCCCACCTCTTTTCTAGAAGAAAGTTTAGGAGTAGTTAAGTCTTTACATAGATATAACTACTTTTCTTGGGTGCAAGTAGTCTCTCCCTAGGTGTTTTTTGCTCAGCTGGTCTTCTCCAAAATTTTTAACAAAAAGTGGACAATTTCGCTTACTCCCTCCAAAAGATCAGCATTGTTTATCTTCCAAATTTGAACATACCCAGGAATGCAACCACATGCCTTGTTTATTGGTAAATATGATATGTGATGTATTTTATAAATACGGGTCCTCCAAAAAGGGCATACACTCTGAAAGTATGAACCAAGGGGAGGGCGTCCTTCAGGTACTAAAGCCTGGGCAGACCGACCTTTCTGGGTTGCCGGCTGGTAGTAAGGGATGGACCGATAAAGAATCCGAGTAAGGAGACAGTCCAAATATAGGTATCGGGGTTGTTATGAACCGAATAAGGGCAAGGAGTACGTAATGGGCGCCTAGTTAGGAAGGTTGGTGCTTGAAGTACATCCGTAGAACAGCAGCACCCCAAAAGGTGGCGTGAGATACGAATACGGAAAGGCAGGCCAATATGTACTAATTAGGAAGAAGTTATAGGAACACGCAGGTGAATACATGTGTGGGACATGTAC
>CAJVPY010004700.1:0-12295 GCA_910591965.1 Dentiscutata erythropus | reverse complement strand
TATTAAATAGTTGGCTTAAAAAATATTTTTTTTTACTGTACTAAATTTAGTACAAATGTGAAACGGATAGCCATTAAGCAAAACAAAAATAAAAATAAAAGTAAAAATGCAATTTTATTTCGTAAAAGGAAAAAACTTGCGATTTTTTTAAATACCGTTCTCAACTAATAAAATACTGATCTGTTTTTATATTTAATTAAAAACCCTTTTTTTTTAATAAAAGTGTATCAAAATAATATATCAGATATTTAATAAAGACTATTGAAAAATCTACGCATAAGCTCGTCATCCTCTTTATAGAAATCGGGTTCAAATTCATGCGCTCTACTCAATGTAATATTTCTTGGGCCCATATATCAAAAAATAATAGGTTTTAATAACATTGTTTTTTGTGTTTTTTAATTGAAACACAAAAATGGTTAAAACATTTGGCAGCTGAGTTTGAGACTGAAATAATAGTTTCTGTTAGTTAATTTCTGTACCTGAAAAGTTCCATAATATCGTTTCGAGAAAACATTCATACGAAAAAAAATTTTTTTATTAAATTATCATATTTATTAAAAGTATATATTATTATAAAGAACTTAAAGAATGCATTACATTTAAGACGCAAAACTCGTAATTTCAAATTTAATCTTTTTTACTAACGCTAAATAAATTAATTTTATAATTTTACGATAACAATGATTACGTCAAATGGTTTAAAAGCTATTTTAAACCAAACAATCATGTTTTTTAAGATCATGTTTTAAATTATTTGCCATCCTTAACAGTACATACTAAATTATTTCCACTTTGACATGCTATTAAAAATTAAATTATACTTCGTATTTTAACATACGACTATCAGTTGTTCGGTTCTAGATCAGTTTTTATAATAATCGAATATACAGACCAATTCAAGCTGATGACTAAATAAGTATATGTCTTGTGACTTCAACAATACACATTAGTACGTTATCTGTTATGGGCAAATGTCATGATTTGATATAATATTATGTAGTAATGAATCATAAATTCATATACCGATACTATTTACTTTTGTTTTTCTTTCATATTCAGGATTAATACTTTAATACTATAAAGAACATTACAAATATTGCCTCATCTGCCATCGAACAATCTACACAGTTTTTCCAAGCATCAGTTGTTTTTGTTCTTTCTTTTTTTTACTTTTCCTATTCCGATTATGTGACACATTAGCTGTCCTAACAAGCTATTTTGACCATGTAACTGACAGATCACAATTTCATGACTGCCATCACAGCGGGCCAGTCAAAACAAATATTGAATCACTATGGGCATGGGACGAAAATTGGGTTCGCAGAAAAGACAAACTTGACTCATATCATATTTCACTTACTAATATACTATGATCCAATTACCTCATACTTAATCATTTTGTATTTACTCAATTTGACTCAACTTTAACAAGAAGATTTGTTAATATTTCAAAATTTTGTAACTAAATGCTTTTACAATAAATTAATAATCAAGATTATAATATTAGACTAAAAGTAAATTTAATGATTTTATCAACACATTTATTTGATTAGCACCAAGATTATGAACGTAATGACAATTTAAATTAAGAATATCTGCATCCCAAAGACTTAAATTCCAAGTATAATTAATATTAACAGCCGAATATAATACTAACATATATCAAATCATTTCCTCCTAACAAACTTAAATTACTTGATCAATTATATATGTTTCGCGTCAATCACAAAATTCGTTGATTCTTAATCGACACGTGTTATTTTTCAATCTCCACCGATTGAATAATAATTTAAATAATTCTTATATTACGATAAGTCAGTAGTGATGACGTAACATAAAAAAGTAATAAAATTAAATCTTTGACTTAATAAATAAATAAATTTTAACAATTTTTTTCTTCATTAATAACCGTGGAACCATAGGATTTGGATGGCATTCAAATCGTGAGTCTTATGATTGAATCTTGAAAACTTACGTTAATCAAAAGAAAAATAAATGCTTTTATGATAAATGTTTGAACGTATTAAAAAAAAAAGAAATTAAACCTTCCACATATCACAAATTTAAACATTAGATGCATATATTTTCAATTCTTGCATCGGTACAACCTGAAGGGTTTCGTCTAATTAAGCAAGCTGGAGAAAATTTAGAGGCACAAATTTGTCGGTTGAAAGCTTATTATAAATAATTTGCACCACGCACCAAGCGAATGAACGTGTAGGTCAAGATAAAATTTGGAAAAGTTTGTGCAAGATACAGCTATATCTCACACCATGAGGATGAAGATGCAATTTGCGAACGTAAAGTTCGTATCATCAGGCGAGCTTTCAAAAAAGTCTCACCAATTCGTCTAATAGTTTACAAAGGTTTTCTAAACTATGTACAGGTAAAATATTAAATTTTCTAATAAATTAACATTATAAACAGTTTAATACAGTAATCAGCGAATTGGCAACATATTTTGGCGAATTATCATGTTTCTGCCAAAAAAAAAGTCATCCCGAGAGAAGGGACTCGAGAAAATCTACTTAATTGCTGTCATTATTAAAAGTTGTTATTGTCGAAGAAACAATTTTCTATATACCCCAGTGTTTATTTTTCACAGTGTGCGCATGTGCGCACACTGTGAAAAATAAACACTGATGTACCCTGAATGTGTGGGTAAGTTTTACGAATCAGTGTAAAAAGTAGATTTTTACAAAATTTATTTTTATTTTTTTTACGATTTTCTTTTTTTATTTTTTTTGCGAAATTTTATTTGACAAAATTTATGTAATCAAAAAATGCATATTATATTTGTAATATTTACTTTAATAAATTTTTATCGATTTAACCAATTGCAAAGCAACGTACATTATTTTTAAATTCACGATTACATGCATAAATTTCGAAGCTATAAATTTAAAAATAACGCGGACATATATATTACTAAAATTACAATTCTTAAATATTATATATTTTTAATATTTAAAAAAGAAAACAAATGAAATTTAAATAAATATTATATTGTAGTTCTTAAAAATATTGATAAAATTAAATTAATGAAGTATCAGGAATTTCACATTGTTCTAATTTGTTTGCTATTTCTCGTATATCGATAGGTTTACTTATATACATATGATTCGAATGTTTTGGTGATTCATTGTTAGGTTCAATTTTATCAGCATCTAAAAATTGTTTTTTTATTATAGTTTCATCATCAAAGTTTTTTATTTCTTCAATCCAATAAGCAATTAAAGCATTAATACATCGGATAGTAGGTCGTTTTTTCGGGTTTGAGTCCATGCACCGCTGTGCTAATTCAATATAACAATCAGGTGTGCCAGATATAAATTCTGGTCGTTGTCCATTGCAAATTTCTATTGCAAGTTCATCAAAGTTATAACCATCGAAAGCCATTCTCCCAGTCGATATTTCTGTCATAATGATACCCAAAGCATAAATATCAGCTGCTTGAGTATAGGGTTCTCCTTTTAAAATCTCCGGGGCTACGTAAGGTAAAACTCCATGTAATTCTTTTTTAGTATTAGAAAGTCCCAAGTCCGTAATATAAGCATTATCCAAATCGTCTTGCAAAATGTTTCCACTATGAAGATCTCGATGTTCTAACCCTTGCGAATGAATTGCTTCAAGATCTGATATTATAAAACTTAATAAATTTAATTTTTCTTCCCATTTCATTAGCGATACTTCGTGAAGATTATTACGTAGAGAACCCTTTTCTGCATATTTAAATACAAGGACATAATTTCCTGAATCGTCTCTTGATAGTCCATAGCATTTTAAGAACGATGAGTTATTATATCCAATCTCGCAAAACTCTTTTAACTTTTAAATATATATATGTATGTATTAATAATAAATTCAAAATAGTAATCAATCATAATAACATTACCTCGTTAAAAAAATCTTGATCATGAAATTTTTTTATTGCAAACGAATATTTATCAGAAGAATTCTTAGATTCATTTAGACATTTTGCATGATAAACCGTCGTAAATCCTCCCTTCCCAATCTCTTCAATCTCTTCAAATTTATTATATGGAATCCACAGTAATTGATATCTCTCGTCATCCAATATTTTTTTTAAATTGTCATCGATATCAAAATAAGCAAATTTCTTTATTTCTATTTATTATTATTATTAAATTAATAAATATAAGTTTGGCAAAACAAAACAAAGCTAAAAAAATACCTTGAAGTTTATTTTTCTCCCTATAATTAATAATAATTTATTAGTATTTATACAAATATATATATTTTTTTAAAAAATAAAAACTTACATTCGAAACCAATATTCAGCCTCTTTTAAATTTTTTTTTATTCCTATACCATTTCGATAACAATACCCAACTTTCTTCATACCATCAGCTAGACCAAGCTTGGCAGATTTCAAGTACAATTCAAAAGCTTTTTTCAAATCTTTTTCGACACCGATTCCATTTTTATAACATTCCCCAAGAGTAAAAATTGAAACAATCAATCCCATTCCATTAACATTCTCTATCTCCGAACATTTTTGATAATAAAAGAAAGCCTTATGTTCATCCTTTTCAACTCCAATTCCATCTTTATAACAGTTGCCAAGCGCAAACGTTCCATTAACATTTCCCATCTCTACAGATTTTTGATAATAAATGAATGCTTTGTGTTCATCTTTATCAATTCCAATTCCATTTTGATAAAAATATCCAACATTATATGTTCCATCAGCGTTCCCCAACTCTGCAGATTTTAGAAAATGAAGGAATGCCTTCTGTTCATCCTTTTCAACTCCAATTCCATTCCGATAACAATAACCAACATTATATGTTCCCAAAGCATCTCCCATCTCCACAGATTTTTGACAATAACTGAATGCCTTATGTTCATCCTTTTCAACTCCAATTCCTTCATAATAACAATATCCGAGTTCATTCATTGCTTGACTATTTCCCATATTAGCAGACTTTTGATAATAAATAAATGCTTTA
The DNA here is from genome assembly GCA_910591965.1 of Dentiscutata erythropus. NCBI lineage: Eukaryota > Fungi > Glomeromycota > Glomeromycetes > Diversisporales > Gigasporaceae > Dentiscutata > Dentiscutata erythropus. The sequence goes on along the minus strand of CAJVPY010004700.1, from coordinate 7,319 downwards.
TGTTCATCCTTTTCAACTCCAATTCCTTTAAAATAACAATGTCCAACATTACATGTCCCCAAATCATCCCCTAACTCTGCAGATTTTTGATAATAAATAAATGCTTTATATTTATCCTTTTCAACCCCAATTCCATTTTGATAACAATAACCAACATTATATGTTCCATCAACATAACCCATGTCAGCAGATTTTTCATAATAAGTGAATGCCATATGCTCATCCTTTTCAACTCCAATTCCATTTTGATAACAATATCCAATTTGAAATGTTCCACAAAAAGATCCCATTTCTGAAGATTTTTGATAATAACTGAATGCCTTATATTCATCCTTTTCAACTCCAATTCCTTTACGATAACAATGTCCAACATTACAAGCTCCAAAAGCATTCCCAATTTCTGCAGATTTTAGATAATAAGTAAATGCTTTATATTCATCCTTTTCAACTCCAACTCCATTTTGATAACAATATCCAACATTACATGTTCCATTAACGTGTCCCATCTCTGCAGATTTTTGAAAATAAATGAATGCCTTTTGTTCATTCTTTTCAACCCCAATTCCATCAAAATAACAACATCCAACATTATATGTTCCGCTAACATTTCCCACATTTGCAGATTTTTTATAATATATTGATGCTTTACGCTCATTCTTTTCAACTCCAATTCCATTTTGATAGCAATATCCAACATTATATGTTCCATCAATGTCCCCCATCTCTGCAGATTTATGATAATAAATGAACGCCTTATTTTCGTCTTTTTCAACACCAATTCCATTTCGATAACAACGTCCAACCATAAATGTTCCTTTAGCGTGACCCATCTTTGCAGACCTTAGATAATAAATAAATGCCTTATTCTCATTCTTTTCAACTCCAATTCCATTTCTATAACAACGTCCAACCATAAACGTTCCTTTAGTGTGTCCCATATCAGCAGATTTTCGATAATACTCGAATTCCTTTTGTTCATCCTTTTCAACTCCGATTCCATTTTGATAACAATATCCAACATTATATGCTCCCAAAGCATTTCCCATCTCTGCAGATTTCTGATAATGAATGAATGCTTTTTGTTCGTCCTTTTCAACTCCAATCCCTTGTTCATAACAAACTCCAACCCCAAATGTTCCATCATAATCGTCCATATTTGCAGATTTTTGATAATAATTGTATGCCTTTTGATCATCCTTTTCAACTCCTAACCCTATATAATAACAAATACCAAGCATGAATGTTCCTTTAGCATGTTCCAACTCTGCAGATTTTTGATAATAAGTGAATGCTTTACGATCATCCTTTTCGACACCAATTCCTTCAGAATAACAATATCCAATTTGAAAAGTTCCTCTAGCATCTCCTATTTCTGCGGATTTTTGATAATAATAGAATGCTTTAAATTCATCTTTTTCTACCCCTATCCCATAAAGATAATTGGATCCAAAGTTATAAAGTTCTGACTTAATTGATTTTCTATTTTCAAATAAATTATTATAAATCTTTTTCATTTTTTTTTTTTGATTTTTTTTTTAATAAGAAAAAATTAAAATTCAAACCCGTACTCAAATGATTTAAATGTAAAAAGTAGTTTTATTTTACAAGATTTTTGCATTAATATTAAGTTGCTCCAACTCATAACGTACGTGTAAGGTCAGGTGAGCATTAAACTTGTTTCAGTACGGGTTTAAATTTTGCATGTGATTATCAGACTATCTGTATATTACGTAGCTCGTGACGCATTCATTTAGGATCTGTTGCAAATCGATCAGCGACAATCATTTCATCAACGGCTCACTTAACCGACATCACGTCAAGTAACAATTACTATATATATATAAAACGTATACCTGCAATTAATAAAACACTAACCCTAACCCTAGGTGATGCCGGTTAAGTGAATTCTCAGGAATACATTCATTCCAGATCTGTCAGTACGTGCCGAAAGTAATCCGAAAGAAGCGCTGAGTCCTAAAATGAATGACAAAACCCTATATTAATTGCTACAATTTCATCTTACAAATTTTAATAACGATAGTTACCGTATTATGTAATTGTATTATTATATACATATATGACTTACAATTTCTTGTTTATTTCTTATCAGTGTTGGAATTTGGACTATGTCTAATAAAAATTTTATTTCAATTGAACATTGGACTAATCTAAATAGTGTCCATGTCTTCATCTCCTTGTCGAATATTTTGGGATGTTTCGGGAATTTACTCTAAATTTGGCCAGTTCTTTTCGGAATTTTTTGGAATATCAAGTTCCCAGATTTGATTTAGACTAAGTGTATAATGTCCAATAGGAAAATAGGCATAGTCCATAAATATCTATGTCCGATGGTAAATATTGCCCGTACCATATTTTGTCAACGCTGTTTCTTATTTCTCGTTATTTATTTTAAAATGCATTTACTTATTAATAATGCTCAAATCTCAAAGTAATTATATTACGAAGGTGAAACCTGCTATTAAAATCCGCGTTGATTGGTTATTTTATGTAAAATCCGCGTTGATCAGTTAAATTATGTAAAACCTGAGATGAATATGCAATACCCTATATGGATGGTTGTCTCTCGATTCCCCGAAAGTTATTTACTCGCCAACTCATTTCTCCGACACTACAATGACAACATGCTATTTCATCTTCAGCATGTTCTTTTCGATAAGGCATATATTCGACAAAACTTTACTTAGATAAGACATTTCCCCGACAATCATTTCTTCAATATAAAAATTAACTCGATTTGGCCTGATTTAGAGTTTAAGTGTTGATTAGAATTATATGTTGGGAAATTACTGTCATTGTCTAAGAAAAGGATTGTCAAAAAAATGTAATGTCAAACATATGTCTTATCAAAAAAAATGTGCTGTAGATGAAATGCCATTTCGGCATTACGATGTCAGGGAAATGAGTTGGTAGGTAAATAACTTTCAAGGAATCGTGCCATAACCATATGGATATGGTAAAACCCGCAATCAAAATAAATAATTTTTCTAAAATTTGTGTCGACAATCACCTGACCAAATTCGATGTAATTTTTTTTTTTTTTTACATTCTGTGAATCCATAGAATTCAAATAAAAATTTTACATCGATTTGGTCAGGTTGTTATCGAGATATCTTGCTCAAAGTCTTAGAAAAAAATTTGGCGCAGCTTCTATTTTATAGACGTTTGTGATTTTAAAAACTGAGCAAAGATATCTCGACAACCACCTGATAAATTCGATGAAATTTTTTTTATTTGCATTCTATGAATCTAGAATTCAAACAAAAAAAAAAAATTATCGAATTTGTCAGGTGGTTGTTGAGGTATCTTTGCTCAAATTTTAAAAAATTCATTATTTTGATCGTTATCAATATCTGGTTTTACATATCCATTTCGGATTTTACATAAAATTAGCAGCACGCGGGCCTCGCCCTGTCGTATTATTTTTATAAATTAAAATTTATACAGTGCGGGTCAACAAAAAATATCCAATTTTATATATAAAATATAAAAATGCTTATAACTTACAAACAAATAATTTTTAAAAAAATCTGTCTTACAGGTTTGTTGCTTTTAGTCTAAGCTACAATTCTGTCAAAATACATTTTATTTTATTATAAATTTAAAAGGTTATTTGGCGTTTAATATATAAAAAAAATCTGTTTATATAGATTTTGATCAATCAGAATTTTGGTACACGAAATTAGCCAATCAGATTTGAGTATAAATCTCAAAATTTGGCGTTTTTTTAATAAATTTAGGTTTATTGATTAAGAATTTTACTTTTAAATTTGTGTCCTTGATAATGATGTGTTCAAATATTTTTAGTGCGTTATGTAAAAACTCGTTCTCATAACTAAAGCAACTCATATCATCGAAGCGACTAGACATTCACGTAATAGATCAATATAATCTCACTATTACATCTGTTACATTGGCAGCTACGGTGAAAATCAGTGATCGACTTACAAATTTCTCTTTCCACCACTCAAATCTCCAATTTAATCTGTTTACTGTCTTGAGGGTCTTGAGGAATATCTACACATTCAAAAGGTTTACTTCCTAATAATTTAGAAATTTGTCGCGTGTAAATGACCTTACTTGTATACATGTGGTCTGAATGTTTTTGCGAATTATCACTAATTATTTTATCAGATTCCAAAAACTGGGTTATAACTTCGTCTAAGTCGTTTGACCCTTTTATTTTATCATCACGCCAATCATTAATTTGTTCTTTAATATTGTCTATGTCATCTGGTCCGTTTATTTTATCAAGCCAATAATTAATTTGTTTTTGAACTTCGTTTAAATCATCTGAGCCTTTTATCTCATTAAGCCAAGATTTAATTTGTTTTTTAATTTCATCTATTTTATATAAGCCTTTTATTTTATTAAGCTCATATTTAAATCTACGTTTTATAACTTCGTTTATGTAATCTGAACCTTTTATTTTATTATACCAATCTTTAATTTCATTATAAAGATTGGAAGCAGTAGGTCGTAAATGTGGTTTTGAATTGGTACATCGCTCTGCCAAATCGATATAGCAATTAGGAGTTCCGTCTGCGAATTTTGGGCGTAATCCAATGCAAATCTTCATCGCAAGATTATCATCAAGCTCATATTCATCAAATGGTCTTCGCCCAGTCGACATTTCTGTCATAATAATACCAAAGCTGTAAATATCCGCTTTTTGTGTAAACTGTTGTTTACCTGATAAAACTTCAGATGCAACATAGGGCATAACTCCATAAATAATGCCTTTTGATACATTTTCATCCTCCTTTATAGATAGTCCTAGATCTGATATATAAGATCGCATACTTTCATCCAATAAAATATTTCCACTGTGAAGGTCTCTATGAATATATCCTACATGATGAATGCCGCGTAATTCTTCCGAAATATCGACAAGTAGTTTTAATTTAGTCTGCCATGTAAGTTTCTTAAATTCTGACTTTAAAAATTCATGAAGATTTCCCTTATCGGCATACTGAGCAACCATCATACATTCTTTAGTTTCTATATTTCGAGTTAGACCATAAACCTTAAGTTTGATGCTTTCTAAACCGCATTTCATATGATTGATGAACTTGTAAATTCAAATTAATGAATTAGTTAATTGTTAATGCTGAAATTGATTATATGGATGCCACGCATTAAAAGGTCCCATTTTTACGTATAAACAAATTTTGAGTAAATCGAATTTACATGATGATCTATAAATAGCAAACATATATGAAATTTCTACTAAAGTTCACATTGTGAATCTTTTATTATATAATTAGCTCTTGTGACTTATAGCAAATTTTTTATCGAATTTAGATCCATTCAAAAATCAAATATAAAATTTTTGAAAAAATGTCAAAATGGGCCCTTTTAATTAGACAACACATATAATAAAAAAATTTGAAACATTTGCTCGGCTTTTGTTTTTTTTTTTAGATTAGATCAAATTTTGGATTGGGTTGTTAATATGAAAGTATAAGTGGATTTTATCACATTATGAGTTCGAATAGAGATCTCAAAATTTCAGCATTAACTAATTTCAATAATTATAGATTCACTTACTTCTTTCAAGCTGAAAGGATTTTCCTCAAAACAAGGCAATGTTTTAAGTGCAACTTCACTAGATGGTTCACGTACCCTCACATAACGCTCATTAACATAATCAATTTTTCGTATGCCATCCAACCAGGTTGCAAAATATACAGAACTAAATCCTCCTTCAGCAATTTTTCGAATATTTTTTAGTCAATTAAATGGAATCCATTCAATTACTTTCGTATACGCTAAGCCCTTAAGTTGAAATTCTTTAATGCAATTATCAACATTATCATTTCCACTTGTCCACCCTTGAGTTTCCATATTGGGATCACATGTTTGGCACCATGCTTCGCTTGTGTTATTTTGATTACAACTTTTGCATTTTCCATAACCTATATAGAAAATTATAGCATTTTTTAGTATTAAATAATACTGCATAATACATTAATTAAATAATTTACCTTTAAGTCCACCCGCTATTACTCGTGTATCAATAATTTTGGAAGTATACTTATGGGCCGGATGACTTAGTGAATTAGTTGACAAACGCGTACGTTTAATTATATTATCTGCATCCCAAAACTGTTTTTTAATTTCACCATCGTCTAATCCTTCCATAATTTCAATCCACCATTTAATATTATGGACAACTTCAGCAGATGATGGCCGTTTTTGTGGATCAGGATCCATGCATATCTTAGCTAATTCAATATAACATTCAGGAGTTCCATGTGCAAATTCAGGACGTAATCCATTGCAAATACTTAGTGCAAGTTCAGTATTAAATTGATAATCATTAAAAGGCCTTTTTCCGGTTGATACTTCTGACATAATAATACCGAATCCATAAATATCTGCTGCTTGTGTAAACTGCTTATTGCCTGATAAAACTTCAGGAGCAATATAAGGCATAACTCCACGAATGCCGCCTTCTGAATCTTCTGAATCATGTTTTCTAGATAATCCCAGATCCGTAATGTATGAAATTATATTTCCATTGATATATTGGTTTAGTAAAATATTACCACTGTGAAAGTCATTATGAATAAGTCCCATACTATGAATTCGAGACAAATTATAAGATATATCCGCAAGTAACCGTAATTTATATTTTTTCCATGTAAGTTCTCTAAAATTTTTCATCAAAAAATCTTGAAGATTCCCTCTATTGGCATATTGATATACCATCATGTATTGACCATTCTCTGTATTCTGAGTCAATCCGTATACTTCAAGTGCACTACCCTCTAACCTACATTTCATATGATTTTTAAACTTGAAAGAATATACGAATAAGTTTCTGTAAGATTATATCCTGTAGATTTATTATTACTGTATTTTGCGTGTAATAATGTTATTACTATTTGAAAAAATACATTTGACATAAAATAACTCCTACGTGCATCCTAAATACTGTAACGCATAACGCACCTCAAATATATATAACTTTACACACAAAAATTATCAAAGGTGATTCAAATATCGTGCATACGCATCAGCAAATAGCGCTATTACACCAAAATACGGTAAGTAGATAATTTTGGCTTACCTCTTTTAAAAACTCGGAAGAACTTGTTTGAGAACCAGGCAACGTCTTAAGAGCAACTTCATGGGTTTTTTTACGATATCGCACATAACCCAAATTATTATCTCCTTCGACCATTCGTTTACCATTTAACCAAAGTGAAACATATACTGTACCAAACCCTCCTCTGCCAATTTCTTTTATATTATCTAGTCTATTATATGGAATCCATTCAATAACATTCTCAAAT